>CM021103.1:25584588-25683808 GCA_007115665.2 Sequoiadendron giganteum | reverse complement strand
CAAGATATTTTAATGAAATTCACTTTTTAGTGGGGCATCTTCTCGGAGCCATGACTTTTGACTTAGGTGTCCGATTTTCCATTGTAAAATATCATTGGAAAGCTCTCTGTAGTTTAGTAAAATGCATACCTTTTCATTTCCACACTTGTTTGGGCCCGCCTTACTTTATTTATCTTTCTATATGGCTTAATTTGCCCTATTTTACGTCCACAAGCCCTATGAATGGCATTATTTTTGGTAAATCCTGACACTGTCCAAAGCATATTTCATCCCCTAATCACTCTAATTGGCATGTCCCTGATTTTTGGTCGAGACTAAGATGCCACTAAGGGAATCTTTATCCCCCCGAGGTCTTGGGACCCTAATTTTGAGGCATCTATTTTGGGCCCCTTTTTGGTGTATGCGCCCCAAGTTTCATCACTTGGGACTAAGACACCACCTACGACTTCTTAGTCCTCCAAGTAACATTTCAGCAGTCTATTTGCATTTCCAGAATCCTTTTGGCATCTCCAAGCTTCCCAGGTACACATACCCTAACTTGGATTTGTTCATTTTTAGTATTAAGAAGCTTCATTTTGCTTATTATAAGTGTTTTGCATATCACAGTGTATTTTCAAACATTGTTATTTCCAAGAATTTTCCTGGTGATGAACCCCTTATCTAATAGAAAAACCCCTCCTAAGTCCTCCTAGTTGTGTATTGACTCACCTTGAGAGGTTGATAGTCAATCCTATTAGGGTTCTTACGACATATTAAAATGAACTAGATAAAATAGGAGGAAAAGGTATCCTTTCCCCCCTATTTTATCCACATTTCATTTTGGTGAACCTAAATTTGTTTGAGCACTCTTCTTTTTCTATTTTGGAGTCCTTTGGAGTCCTTAAGAGTCCTATATTTAGACTATATTCATTGCATTTTGTATATAGGGTTTCTTGCATCTTGCATTAGTGAAATTGCATTTAGGGTTTCTTATCTTTGCATTAGTGAAAGTGTATATAGGTTTTTATTTCCCTTTCTTGCATCATTACATTTCATTGAAAAACTAAAAAGTGCATTGTTCATCCTCTTAATTCCATTTACAAACATTGTTCTTGCATTGAAAATTGAAAAACTGCATTTCTAATCTTGCATTCAATTGCTTGTTCATCATTGTTTTTTGTTTCCAAGCATCAGGTCCCTATATAGGAAACCTGAGAAAGTTGTTTTCAAGCCAAAAATTGTTGTTTCTCTCAGAAAAACCTCAGTTGGGAATAAAATGCCCTTATTGGCGCCTTAGTCCCTCTCAGATTTTTCTACTTAGAATCCTCTCCCTATTGTTTACTTCATGTTTCAACCTCTGAAACTGCCAGATCTCATCAGGAGGACTAAAACACCCTTACTGGCATCTTATTCCATGTTGAATTTGACTCTCCAACTTTTTAGGGTTTGAAATTTGTGTTCTATGTTTCTGTGGGATGCTTTCAATTTTTAGTTTTAGTTTCCAAAATTGTTGTTATTCCAATTTCTTTCATTTCAAGTGTAATTACAAGCATAGGAGATTATGTTCACTGCATTTTCCATGGTTTAGTCCTTGTATGATTTTTAGTACTTGGTTTCCTACTACTAATAATGTGGTTAGACGAAGTGTGAGACTCATGGCATCCCATGATAAAACACTCATTGTGGATCTTGGGTTATCAAGCTCTCTTACTTCCGGTATTGGCACTAGTTCACTAGGTATAGACCATACCTTTAACACCTCCTTGGCCATGCCTACCTTACCTACAAGAACTATGAAAAGAATTCAAACAATGGTTGATCATATTCCTTGATAAAAAATAATGAAAATGCATGAAGACCTAGCCCATTTACAAGATAGTGTGTGTACTGAAAACATTTCCAACACTATTATACCTGCCATAGATAATATCCATCGCATGATGGAAAGTGATGAAGGATTGGAAGTTATGTGTAACCTATCTCATATCTTTGGAAAACATCTTCCTTCCACCACTAATGATGCTCAAACCTCAAACAATGTGCAAGGATGAAATCACACTCCTCCCTCTTCAACCATAGCATCCATTCCCACCTACACAAATCCTCAAGTGACCATAACAATGCAACAAACTAGCAGTATCCCTCCTACCTCACACATTTCCACTAGTGCTCCTTATACTTATATGGCATCTAATCTCATACCTCCTCCCACAAGCAATCCATTCAATTATCCTTCCAACAAATACACACCACCACCATATTCACCTCCATCTCACACCACAACAATGATCCTATCTTTAACCATCTCTTACAAAGCTTTTCATCCCTTCAACATCAAGTCTCTATCATCAATCTAAATCAAAATGGTCCACCTTCATACTATGTCATGAGTAATCCATTATCCTTGGACATATTAAGAACCCCGATGCCACAAGGTATAAAGATCCCTAGATTTGAGAAATATGGAGGAAAGGGAGATCCTACTAATCATGTCAATGCCTTCACCACTTTGTGTAGTGATTTTATCCTTGAAGATAAAAAATTTCTAAACTTTTTCCTCAATCCTTGAAATACATGGCCTTAGATTGGTTTTCCACATTACCGAATAACTCAATTCATTTATTCAATGAGCTTGTTGAGGCTTTTATCAATCATTTCCAAATGCACATGGTTCCCAAAAAGACATTAGTTGATTTGATGAGATGCAAGAGAAAAAAAGGTGAAAAAGTCACTGACTTTATTTCACGCTATCAGTTGCTTTATTCCCCAATCAGTATGAAGGTTCCCGATTCTCATCTCCAAAAGATGTTCATAGAAAACCTACACAAAAAGATAAGGGAAAATCTCACCATGATGAAATTTTCTTCCTTCATGCACCTATGCACTTCCCTTAGAGATTATCAAAATGCTATAAGTGCTAGTGAACCAAAAACTACCCCTACTCTTCCTAAAAAACTTGAAACCTCCAACCAAAACACCTATCAACCTTCCAAAAGACAACATAAGATTTTCCTTCAACTAAATTCTACCTCACAACCTACCCAACCCATTGATACTCAAATAGCCGCTATAAAAAAAATTAATCCTTATATATTTGGGGATCCACAAATAAAATTTACACCTTTACCCAGAACCCTTCACAATATCATGACCCAGCTCTTAGCCAGAAACATGCTTACCTTACCTCCTATCTGACCCCTTGACCCTAGTAGACCATTACCTATGAGCTTTAGATATAATACCTATTATTCTTATCACCAACACAAAGGACATGACACAGAACATTGCAAGTGTCTTAAGCATCTTGTGCAAGACCTCATTGAGTCCAATCATATCCACATTGGAGGTGTGAATGACAAAGGTAATAAGTCTCAAATCTTTACCAATCCCATGCCCAACTATAATATTTCATTTGTTAAGGATAGCGAAACTAAACCCGATGTGATGCATCTTGACACAAATGATGAACATATGAGAAATCATGAACATAATCCTATGGATACTAATGACCAAAGTCTTATTGATACAATGATAGGAGTGATTGACATTGAGCCTCGTAAACAATAATCCATTGACGTTACTTTATCTTCAAATGAAACAATTAAACATGTGCTTGATGGTCCTGTTTACATATTCAGTAGAATCAATAGTAATCCCACTCCAGGGATTTTAATTGATCTCATCCATGGAGAGAATGCGATCATAGAATAACTCTTACATGTGCATGAACTTACTCAAAATAGATATCATAAACCAAAAGCATGAATCAAAATGCATGATGGTTTTTATCATGCTACGATGGGCTCGATCACACTCCCTTTACAAGTAGGACCGAAGAAATCAAATATATCATTCTCTATCATCTCTAATTCAGACCAATTTTGTGTGAAGCTAGGCTAAAAATGGCTTCACTCCATGAATGCAGTCCCATCTATTGTCCATAAGTGCTTAAAGTTTCCAGTCAGTAATGAAATATTCACCATGAACCATAGTGGCTTTACACCCTTGTCTTCCCATGGAAATTTCTCCTTAGACTATTTTTGGCCTAAACCCATGGAACCTATAAGATAGCATGAATATTTCCTTTTCCTATCCTACCAAAAGCTCAAAGCAAAGTGCATAACCAGACTATCCCTTGAAAACTTGCATTCACCCATGATCGAATCACCACCCATACTTGAACCTCCACCACCTCAACAAGATAGCCCTAAAACCCTTCCAATAAACCAAGACCCATCCATAAATACACCCTTACCTATTTCCTACAAGAGACCAAGAGAAAACCCAACAAGTCTTAAGAAAATTTATAAAGCCAAAGAGAAAGTGTTCGAACAACCTTCCATAGTTTCTTCCTTCAAAAGAAGAAAAGGAACATATGGTTGATCCACTCACTCCTACACAAAATACAAATCATAATTAAATAAATCGCAATGCTAGAGAGCATAGGTGTAGATGTCGTGCTATTGCTTGAAAGATGAATAATGAGAATAACATTAAAAATCAAAATCTAAACTTGAAAAAATAAATAAATGATGAGCCCCTCTCTTATCCGAAACTATAAATCCAACACAACAAGGACCAAAACCTTCTATGGATATTATCATTCATCCTCCTGTTGTGGTTAACTTGGATGATGATGAGGAAATAGTTAAAATCGATGAGGAAGTGCATAGTGAGTTGAATTTTTTATTTTCCTCATCCATGAGCTTAAAAAATAACAACCATGGTGATCCTCCTAAACCAAGTGATTCACCATGTGTTGAACCTAGTGATTCTCCTAGTACAACACTTGATGTGATCCCTCTCGCTAGTGATTTTCATTCTACATACACTGAACAAGACTGGGATATAGATTACTTGATGGATAGTTGATATACATGTGCCTTAATAGTCTTTTTCTTCTTGCTTTTGTTTGCATGTGTGTATTGTTATCCCTCGTGATGTTTCGTTTGATATTTCTCTCTTTTTGTACATTCCTCTATTTGTACCTTCATTCTTCTCTATGTTGTAAGATTTTTTCCTTTCATCTATCTTTTCACTTTTTGTTTTGTGTCTTCCTTTTGAGGATGATGCAAGGCATTGAGACACCCTATGTCTCTTCCATGCTGACCCAAAATCTTTTTCTTATCTTTTCACTTTTCATTTTGTGTCTTCCTTTTGGGGATGATGCAAGGCATCAAGACACCTTATGCCTCTTCCATGTTGATTAAAAAGGCCTTTTCTTTGTGTCATTCTTCTAGTTTTATGTGTATTTGGGGAATGATGTCAGTTCTAAGCTCTCTAATATCCTTTGTAGCACAGACAGATACTGACCCTGAATCCATAGATCCCTTATGTGTTTCTGGGGGGCAATCCACTTTTTTATTTTCTTTTCCATGTTTGTCTACTTTAAATTAATTTCTCATAGTTTGGTGTTAGAAATTTCTTTAAAGTGGGGGCATACATTGGCATTATTTTAGCTTGATTTCATTTGCATTTTCTTTTCCATGTTCCTTGATGCGATTTTCTTTGTTCATACAATGTGCTTTCCTCTTTGTCGTGACATTGGGAGTAATGTCCTTCAAAAGGGTGACCTATCTGAGCATATTATATTCCCCTTAGTCGTAATGTGACTCACTACATTCCCTAAATGGTGAATATTTTATCCTTTGATTGGTCCTCTCTTGGATACATTAGGAATGATGTCCATTAAGAGTAATACCTTGCATGAACTAAGAAAAATCCATATGAGCATCCCCTCTCTTTCTTGTTGCATGCATTTTCCTTTCATCCCTATTAAAGCCATGGAGGTATGGCTTTGATATGGACCCATTGGGGGCTCACCTAGTGAACACCTAGCTTCACTATCCTGTGTGAGCATGCATTTTTTCTTTTTTCCTTATCATAGTCATGGGGGTATGACATTGATATAGACCTCTTGGGGCTCACCTAGTGCACAACTAGTTCCCACTAGCCCTCATGAGTGTGTGTTTTATTTTCATAGTGTACAACATGTTCCACTTGTAAACCCTCTTCAAGCCTAGACCCGATCCACCGTGTTGGACAACCATTCAAAGCTTGATCTATTGCATTTCCTTTCCTTTTGCCTTTTTCTTACCTCTGATGGTGTATGTTTGTGATCTAATTATGGCTTCATATATCATCTACAAGCGTGTTCCTTTGTGCCCATTTTGGTTTTCCATGGGATCATAATCTTGGGGACTCGGTGAACCTCTTGATTTTTGTTATCTTATCTTACCAACATTTGTACATTTGAACCCCTCTTGATTGCATGGTTGGCTACTTTAGTGTGAGTTTGAGGAAGCTCATCCTCTCACTAAAGTGGGGGCTAAATGTAGTGTATTAAAATGCATATCCTTGTATTTTCACACTTTTTTGGGCCCACCTTGCTTTATTTATCCTTCTTTATGGCTTAATTGGCCCTATTTTATGTCCACAAGCCCTATGAATGACATATTTTTTGGTAAATCCTAACATTCTCCAAACCATATTTGATCTCTTAATGACTCTGATTGGTGTGTCCCTAATTTTTGATCGATACTAAGACACCACTAAGGGCATCTTTGTCCCACTGAGGTCCTGGGACCCTAAATTTGAGGCATCTATTTTGGGCCCCTTTTTGGTGTCTGTGCCCCAAGTTTCATCACTTGGGACTAAGACGCCACCTAGGGCATCTTAGTCTTGCAAGGATTATTTTAGTAGTCTATTTGCATTTCTAGAATCCTTTTGGAATCTTTGGGGTTCCCAGGTACACATACCCTAACTTGGAGTTGTTCATTTTTCAGTATTAAGAAGCTTCATTTTGCTTATTTTAAGTGTTTTGCATATCACAATGTGTTTTCAAACATTGTTGTTTCAAAGAATTTGCTTGGTGGTGAACCCCTTAATATGATAGAACACTCCCTCCTAATTTCTCCTAGTTGTGTATTGACTCACCTTCAAAGGTTGATAGTAAATCCTATTAGGGTTCTTAGGACATATTGGAATGAACTGGATAGAATAGGAGGAAAAGGGCATTCTTTCCCCCCTATTTTATCCACGTTTCACTCTCAAAGAGATCTACAATGCTAAAATCATCTAAAGATCATTTCATCCAGTTTTTGAGATTTTCAAAGGCTTCTAAGGTTTTCAAATTTGAATTTGAAGCTACATTGGAGAAATTTCTTGAGATAAAAACTTTAATATCTTCCAAACGGTGCAGGGTATTGAGATGAATCTTCTGCAACCAGAAATATTTTTCAATTCCACTCCTTGGGGTAAATTTTTTAGGTCCAAATGAGCTCGTTTAGGTTGAATTACTAAAAATGGTAAGTGGCTATTTTTCACCTTTCCTGACTTATGACTATCTTACACCCATTAATTTTCATAATGGGACTCAAAACAAGGAAAGAAAATAAGGAAAAATAGTTTTTGGGTGATGTAACATTTCCCCTACACCATTGGATGCACTTGCATCATATTGAGAATTTGTATTTATTTTCAAAAACTATCCAATAAATTAGTGTTAAAACACATAGATATACTAAGAGGGGGGGTGAATCAATATATCCCTCAAACTAATTCAATTCAATTTATGAATCAAAACCTATAGCTAACCTAATTAGATAAGACATTCAAAGAAAAGCACAAAACCATAACACCAGATTTAAGTGAAAACTCAACAAGGAAAAACCATAGTGAGAAAGATGTTTGGAGCTATTTTCCAAATCTAACCTCATAAAATGAAACAATAAACAAATACTCAGGCGGAACTTCCATTGAAATATCCTTCTAATTTCTGAACGACATCAAGGTAGGCACCTTCTAACTTGTAAACGGCCTGAAATACAAAGAAAGACACAGTCTGTTGAAACGTTGAATGAGCACTTTCATTACCTGATTCAAACCCATTTCATCATACGCATGCCGTATTTGATGGGTTTGTGAGAATGGTCATACCCACATTCATTTCTCTCTTCCTTCTTTCAGATCTAAGATTTTGAAGAGGGTGAGAAGTAGCTTCAATTGCACCCCAACATAACAAATCCTCTGCGTATTTCTCTTTTCTTATAGAATGAAGAAGATTTACTCCACCCACACAAATCAACCATAGCTTGAAGGACACTATTTGCCATCACCAATTGTATGTAAACGGTTGGAAGATGACAAAATTGAGAAACAAGATTTATACAACTAGGTCAAAAGAGAAACCCCCGTCAAAAACGTTGCAAACCCTCTACGGTGTATTAGTAAGCAAAATGTATTCCCACAAGCAATCGCGAAGGGACAATGCAAGCTCATTGATTTGAGTGACTTACTTCCAAATTTTTGAGGAGAAAAATTAGTCAGAACTACTCCTCCGCACTTAAAATGTCATTAAACCCACAAAATAAGAATGGATTAACATGAACTATTGTAGTATTCCACAAATTTAGTTTGAGTGAGTGCATTTGCATATCGAAATAAAAATCTATGAACGCGCTTTACTGTTATTGCAACGAAACAGCCATGCATGCAACATTCTTCTTTCCCTAGCTTGAAAAGTACTGTTGGTTTTTCTTTATTAATAGGCCTGCCCCTCTGAAGTTGTAACCAACCCAACAAACCCAGTGAGTTGAATTGTTTGTAGGAATACAATAAGAGATGGAGCAGCAGCGCACAACAGTTGAGCTTCAAGGATTTACTGTTCGTCCTTCCCAACAAGACATCCACCAATTGCTTAGTAATGTACCAGGATTTCAGAATGTTGCGGTTGCGGGGAGAAAAGTTACGGTAAACCACGATCGAGCATCCAAAGATCAGATAGGTAGAAGACGTCGTTTCTTTTTGCATGCGTATCATCAAAATATTCATTTTTTAACATTCTCCCCTACAATTTCTATCCAAGACATTCTAACCACATGTGGTTGACTGTGTTTTTATGTGTTCAGTTAATAAACTGAAGGAAAGATATCGCGGTTCTGAAGAAGTACAGGGTGCAGAATGAAACAAATAAAATGTGCAATCTCTGTTTGGGACTGAAACTATTCTTCTCTGATTATTATCGAATTATGAATAAGTATCTCACTTCATAGACTTTTATTGTTATTCTATGCCAAATGTAAAATTTGAAATAAAGGCATCATGCTGATATAAGGCATCTTATTTTATAATGAAGGTATTTAAATTTAATATATATTTGTAAGAAGATATTTGTTATCTACAAATTTCACTGTGGGTGTCAATGCATAAATCATTAAATTTAAAGTGAATGGTTGAAAAAAAGTTGTAAAGTCTATCTTTAAATTCTGTGAAAAATAGAATATTGTTAGATGTGTTTTTCTTTTCTTTTTTTAAATACTATAGTTTTATCTATATTTAAAAATATTTATTCATATATAACTGTAATTTACATCGATTCAATAGCATATGCATATATATAATCATTTATAGTTTTTCATTTTAAGTGAGATTGGGGATTAGGGGAAAATCCAAAGAATTTTATCATGAAAGATCATGAGCTATTAATCTAGTTTTCTAATTTTATACTTACCATGATTTAATTAATTATACTCTTAACTTTGTCATAGGTGAAATGTTCTATTAGATTAATCCATAAAAATGTGTCTAAAAAATAAAAATCAAGCTATTCAAACACGCATATCCTTCTAGAATGTTCATAAAAATATAGATTCCTTTTTTGTGCATCAATTGAAGCATCGCATTGTGAATTTTGGATTGACATATCTTAACATGTCTATAAGAATAATGGTAAAGTAAGCTTAAAACTCTACAATTAAATTATTAAGTGTACCAAACTAGGATTTCAAGTTGCTTTATGGAACAAGGATGACAATCATATTCTTTTTCATATTTAATGATGGTAGCAAGAGCTTTCTTTAAAGGAAAACTAGAAAAATTAAACTACTACCTAAATCAAGCTATGAAAAAGGATTATAATGGTGATTAAGTGCATGGAAATAGGGGGATATGGTTAGTGCCCACTTTTTTTCTAAAATTAACACAATATAAGTTTGGACAAATAATTCAAGATATGGACACTGGAAAATTGAAGATATGATAAACCCAAGAATCATAGTACTCCAAATTTAGTTTCTCAAATACTAAATATTTTAAAAAATGATTAAGGTTAAGAAGCTGGCATGATGAGTGCACAAAAAAGTTTCTATATTTTTATTTCTAAAATATAACATAGTTTCTAGTGTGAAGCCCTCTAATTTTTATTATATTACATATTTTTATAGATTTATTTACAAAAATATAGCCAAAAGTGTGTATTACATGTTGTGTATTTTTATTGAAATTTTATATCATTCAAAGTGGATGCATCCTAAAAATTACATCACTAAATGTGTGCTTCACATAAATTACACAAAACTATATATGTATATATCTATATAGCATAAGAATAAAATTATACATATATTTTAAATTTGGATAAAAACGATAAAATTTATAGATAATTCAAGATGTGCACACTCAAAAATTGAAGATATGATAAGAACAAGAATCATAGTAATCCAAATATAGTTTTTCAAATACTAAATATTTTTTTAAATGGTTAATGTTAAGAAGATGGCATGATGAGTATGCACAAAGGTTTCTATATTTTTTATCTCTAAAATATAACATAGTTCCTAGAGTGAATCCCTCTAATTTTTGTTGTATTAGGTATTTTATAAATCTATTTGTAGAAATATAGCCAAGAGTTTGTACTACATATTGAGCTTCTTTTATGAATTTTCAGAGTGGATTCATCCTAAAAATTACATCACTAAGTGTGTGCTTCACATAAATTACACAAAACTAATTTTATATGTATGTATATATATATGTATAATATGTGTATATATATGTATAATATGTGTATATATATGTATATGTATATATATACATATTTATATATATGTGTGTAGATATATTTATATATATGTGTGTACATATATGTACATATATACACATATATACTGTGAACCCTAATCCTATACCTACACAAACATAGCAAAAATATACAATGTTAGATAAATATGCAAGTTAAGATGAGAATTCCTCATGAAATTCATTTACAATGCTTAAATAGGATAGAAAATGAAGAAATGAATAAAGAAACCAATGAAATCCTATTCTAAGATGCAAACTCTTGATCCCATAGGGGAATTGGTAACAATTGTGTGTATAAATTGGCTCTTTTCCCAACTCTTTTGTAAGCTTTGATGATGGTTGATCCACTTGATGGTGAAGAACAATGTGACTTCTTGCTAAAATCTGCAATAACCTAGCTATGGTGATGGAAAATTCTCAAGAAGATGAATAAAATTTCTCTCAATTGAAGATAATAACTTTGCATTAAATCTATTTTCATGTGCAAGTGGGAAAAGCTAGAGGATGTGACATGGGTTTAGATTAAATTAATCAAAGATTAATTAATGTAATGAGGAATTAGGAGATGTGGCAATTTGGACTTAAATTTATGTATTGATTTAAATCAAATTGAGAGGAAGGGTTTAATTAAATATTTGTTTTGATTTATTTAACTAAAGGGGATAATGTTAGAGTAAATCAAACAAGGTTTTAATTTATCCAATTTAATAAAAGGAATTTAGAGTTTTAATATAAATAAAATGAATTATTTAATTAAAGAGAGATAGAGGATTAATTAAATTAAATTGATTAATTTAATCAGCAGAGGAGAAAGACCTAATTAAATAAGTAATCATTTATTTAATTAAGGGATGAAAGGTAATGATAAGAAAAAAGTATGATTCAGGATGAAATGATGTTAGTAATCAAGATCAAGTGTGTCAGTCAATTTTCCATGTCTACATTTTTCCCCTCTTTGAAGCAATGCACTTATTTCATTGGTTCAAAGAATAAACTATGATGATCAAAGTTCAAAAAAATTCTGATTTTTTTAGATGCCCCACTGCTGTCCCAGCGAAAGCATTATGCTGGTATATTGGCCCCTCGAGAGATTGAATGAAAATTTTGATTTTTTGGATGATCTCATGAAAAAAGAGGACAAAGTACCTGACGGGTCCAAAAATACCCCAGGATGCCAAAAAAAGGGTTAAAATGCCAAAAAAAATGGAACATGGCCCTTGATTCAGAAAAAATGGGATCAGGGAACCAAAACCCTAGTTGGATGGTAAAATTAGGTCAAAAAACCCTAATTTGTAAGCTTAAATAGACCTTGAGGGGTCACTTTCAATTCATTTGCACACTTAACCTTTAGAAATTTTTACACTTTGAGCTCTGAGTCCTGATCGAGATGGCATAATGATAGCTTCCTAGGCACGTGTTAGAGATGATACAAGTGCACTAGCGGCCAACTGACATAGGACCTACGGTATGCACCCCTATCTCGACTTTTAATTTTCTCATTTTACATGCATTTAATAGGGTCCAAGTCATTTTTAGGTCAAGCGACGCTATATAGCGTACCTGCAAATGCTTAATCAGTGTCGTGCGGCCTCAAATAGAGTCGCATATGTGAATAGTGTCACCATGGGCCAGTTAGGAAAATTAGGGTTTCGGCCAAACTCAACCGCATTTGCAAATTGGACCGCGCGACGCAGTTTAGAATTAGGTTTTTTTGGTTCAAAGTTAGTCACATGCACAAATAGTGCTATGCGGTGCACTTTAGGTCTTTAGGGTGCACAAACTTCACTGCAGTGGTACAGTTTGGAACTTTACAATCTGCGTCACATTTATTGTTTGAAGTGCAAAAACCTAGCGCTGGGCTCAAATATTTTTATGAAACTTGACATGATGGTTTCCCTTGCATAGGAGGACCTCGATATACTTCACTTGAGGGAGCACAAATGGTCGGTGTTGTGGAGACTATAGGGTATGCACATATTCCTTCAGGAGTAGCTTGGTATGCTCAGTCTTTGGTTCGTTGCATATTTTCGTCCTGTTTGAACCCACTTGGGGATGATGATAACTTTGGCTGAGCAATGGCATAGTGAGACCTCTTCTTTCCATCTTCCCATCAGTGAGGCTACTATTACACTCAAGGATATTTGGTGCATCTACCTATCCATGGAGAAAGAGTTATTTATGATCTAGATGTCAGTAGGGATGCTTGCTATGATGTGATGGGTCTCGATGAGATTTACTTTTCTGAGGGATAGATAGACTTGGAGAGGTACCAGGGCATAGAGCCCACCTACAGATTGATTGTTGCGGTCATCATTTCAGGTTTGGTGGCACCAAATCGGTGGGGCCGATACTTTAGTCTAGGCTAGGGGTTGGCATTGGAGTGGATGGTCATCTATAGGGAGTGCTTTTCTTGGGGGCCAATGATATTGCCATCACTATACAAGGATCTCCATGATTTTACATATCTTGACAGCAGGGCTCTTGGGGTCAGAATTACTTTGTTGCACATCTAGGCATGGGAGCGGATTCCAATGCTCTATCTAGATGTCACACCAATTGCCTTAGATATTGATGATCATGTTGTTTGGTGCTATGGGGGAGCCCAAATTCATTTTACTCATACAAGTACTGAAGGCATCGCCCATTGGTGACGAGTTCTTGATGAGATGAGAGAGTTTGTTTGGAGGCCTTGGATGGGTATAGGCCCATGGTATGATTACAGAGATAAACAATTTTATGCCTGAAAGGATAGATGGGTGTAGGGCAGAGAGCACACAATGATAGAGTGCTACCTCCCTAACAGGGTAGCCCTGCAGTTCGACGAAGTTCAGGATAGGCTGGATGATCAATACATGGTGATCTTTGCTCATTCCAAATGAGAGACAACATGGGGTCAACCCATTCCAGCACTAGAGGCAGTAGCCTCGTTAGGTAGCTAGTGGCCAGGCCATGGCCATATGATCCGAGGCCAATAGATGCAAGGGTTACCTAGGCGTACAGAGCTTGGTTTATTCCTCCCCTTAGATTGACAGTTCCAGGTATATTTCTTCCATGATGGAGACTGAGAGGCAGGGAACAAGTAGGCATAGGTGACAGTGACCAAGATAGGGACAGAGGTAGAGGAGGAGATGGACCACCTCCTCATTAGACACTGCCTAGGGATCAGGCACAATGTACACCACCACAGGTGTAGATACCACCATGGGTACCTACACTAACCTACACTGCCACGGGTGGAGATTCATGATATCCCAACACAGGATGATTAGCCTAGAGGTGAGGGCAGAGAGGTCCCAGATCAACAGCCACCAAGGTAGCTAGACCATAGGGATGCACTAATCCAGCAGTTGCAGGGTCAGGTTCAGGTATTGACGATAGAGAGAGATCAGGCCAGATAAGAGAGAGACCAGGCCAGGTCTAAGAGAGACCAGGAGATTGGTCGACGGTGACAATTGGAGAGCACAACCTCATCATCCTAACGCTAGACTATTTCCTTGAGGGCATACTGAGAGGTAGTAAGGGAGGCTGAGTACTACCGACAGCATTATAGGTACGCAGTGCCATTAGCTAGTCGGGTACAAGAGTTCTCACAGCACACAAGGATGAGACCCGTCGAGGACCATGGTGAGAGGTAGGCAGGAGAGGGTAGAAGCCAGCAGGGCTAGCCATTAATCATAAGAATTTATCCATTTTTGATCCATGGGGTCATGTACTTTGATGTATACACTTGATATGATCCTTTGTACCATGACAGTTGTATATCTTGTGATGATATATATGATATGGTCCTATTTATGAGATGTCTTATGATGTATGATGTATGAATGCATTCTAATTTCCTATGTGTTGATGCAATATTTTTCGCAGGTAGCAGCAGCCTCATGGGAAACTTAGCTATTGCGGGACATAGTGCACTAGCTAAGTGACTTTCGGGGTTTTATCAAAGATGGCTCTTCGTTTAGTGGGGGAGGTAAAGGGTAAAAAACATAGAAAAATATAAAATCTAAACTACAAGCGATGTGCCAAAATCATAAACGAATTTACCAGAGCACAGTGCTGGATGCAAAGGCCTGAACCACCAAATGTTGTTTATTAAGTAAATTTTCTCAAAAGCACTTTAAAACATAACAAACACCCTCTAACTGCATAGCATAATTTGATATCGCTTTAGCCAATATAGAGGAGTCAAAAAACATGATCTATATTTATTTAACTATGAAATATCACAAAAGCTAAAGAACAGGCATTCATACATTATAGAAAAATAAGAGCATAGACTAACAGTCTTATCAAATACATGAAAAACAGAAAGGCCGACTTGATTGGCACAGTTTGCGAACTTCAAGTTCAATAAAAATATTACAGAGGCTTTTCCCAATGCTCAAGAGCTTTTATCAACTTAACAACAACAACAAAAGAGAAAAAGGGCCACATAAATAGGTCAGTCCACCGCTTGAAAACTATAGAAAAAGATGCCACAAGCAAACATCGACGTCCTAGATCATCTCGAGTCACCACCAAATAGAACAATCACCCAGTAGTGTGCTAGCAATGCCATTGCAGGGAATAGAAAACCATATAGCACTAGAAATGAACACGTGACACTGAAGAGGAAAATGTGGCAGCAAGCAAGAAAAAACGGTGTAGGTAGCAACCCCTAGAAAACCAACACACGAGAATATGCGATGCATTGAACAAGTGGAGCCTGGAAAAGGACTAAGGGATGCCCCAGCAAAAATCTCTGAGAGGGAGCCACGTGGATGACGCCGAGTGAAGATAACTACACTATGGGCCCAGCTCAGAGAATGGCCAAAAAAAACCACACGTCGATCAAATGAAAATCAGCGAAATCAAAGCGATACAAAAAAGAAAGAACCTCCATTTGGAGGCCACATGGCAAGTGTCAAATAGTTAAGAGTGATAAAGGACAAGGCAAAGCTGTGAAGGAAAGATAACCATGAAAGATTACGGTTTGTGAAATAATGTTCACAGTTTGGCGACTCATAAGGACATTTTGCCTGTGGAATGAAGAACCCCAGAAAGCTTGGTTCAACATCCCATTATCACTCACAACTTAGAGAGGGCACCTTGCAGACCAGTCCAAACTTCATTTGATGGCATGGAGAGAGCTCACAGATTTTTGTGCACCAACTTGAGATTGATAATTGCCTTGAAAGGCAATCCACCAGATATTTTCGTCTCTAAATCCAACTAGAAGAAGAGTTGCGCCATCTGATGCACGATACCTTCAATTTTCTTGATGGTTAGAGACTGATCAAAAGATTGGAAAACATAAAGGTCTTGCTTCTTCTCCTCGATCTTTGCAACAATGTGTTCAACACCTACTACCGCCTAATCTGTGATCAAAGGTGAAGGGAGGCCTCTCTGAGTTAAGCGAGAAAATTTTGCTTGCATGTCACTGGTAACTTGGTTCAACCTGGCCCTACATTCTGCCACTTGCTGCACAACCTCATGCATAGAAATGAGGATTCTTATGCCCATAGCCACTATTGTTCGGTCTGCTATACCTATGCCACTCAGAGCCTCATCGAAAGCTGTATACAATTTTCCCAACAAAATCCTGGCCTCCAAAACCTTATCAAAAGTCACCTTCTATACCTACTAGATTGTTTCACTGACTGTTTCGCATACGCTGGTCACTTGCACCATAAATTTTAGGGTGGGCTACAGAGTAAGGCATAATGCCTTAACTTTATCCCAGTATGATGCATATAACTCCTTGGCGATCTCCAACAAGCTCATCTATGGTGCAAGAGGTTGGGTCTTCAAAATATCCAACTCCGCTACTCGGCTACTCAAGTCTGCCTTTAGCTCTCATAAGCTTCCGTCCAATGCGGAAACTTGTTCCCTTAGAGTGGAAATTTCCTCTTCTTTCTCTTCTAGGGCCAACTCAGCCTGCTTTGTCTTCTAAATTTGCAAATCTAAAGCGACATTCATTTCATTTATTTCATCACTTATGCTCTATCGAAGCTATTTCATACCTTCAATCAGTTGAAGTATGTTAGCAAAAAGCTTTTCTTCATTTGCCTAGCTCTGCTCAACCTCATTTTGGAGGGTCAGGACAATTTTCGTGCTCATAACCTAAAGCTCTCTGATTTTGTTCTCAAAAGCACTCCTCTCCTTTTACAGGTGACTTATCTCATTTTCATGGGCTTTATACTTGTTCACCCAGATATCAACCTTTCCCTTTAGCTATAATATCTACTCCTCCTTTTTCCTTGCTTGGCAATTGAGCATCAGGTAATCGGTGGTTACTATCTTCTTAGTCTCCTCCATCAACTCGACCTTATCCCATGGAAAAGCCTACTACAAGTCCAACCCAATAGCATTGACAAAATAATCACTCGGCAATATTTCTCTTATCAGTTTAATCACGTTGGGAGTGATCTTTGCAAACATCAACGAATTCTGACTCTCATTGAACGCAGTTTGCAAGAGAGGCTTTGCTTGCCTACCCACATCTTTTTGTCTTCTCTTTTGAATTCGGCTAGCGCGGGTGCTTTTATTCCCATCCACCTGTGAAAAGTATTCCTGGGAAGAAATAACCAATCCACCAGCAAAAGGAAACTCCCGAGGGACTGCTAGTGAGAAAGATAGCGTGCTTATGGCATCAGTGGATTTTATAGTTCATGTAATAATGACTGGGGAGAAAGGTGGGATATTCTAGTCACTCAGAGATGATGAAAACATGACAAGGGAAAAGGCAAGGGAAGCATTGACTCATAGGCTGGGCCTCGGGGATGAAAATTGCTAGCTCATAAGCCCAGGGCTGATGTCAAAATGTGCTCCAGGTAAGGGATGAAAAGAAGAGGATGAAAGTGGGAAACTAGGAGGGGAAGGACTCGACTACCTAGGATATCTAGCGACAGAGAAAGCTAGTGCAAATGAAAAAGTTGGGGCAGACGAAGAGGAGACTAGAGACAAAGTAGAGAGAGAGGAGGGATGAAATGATACCTGAGGCTCATGAGGAGCTGTAGACAATACAACCGCTTCCTCCTTTAGCTGCTCTTCCTCTCTGCTGGATTCTCTCGTTCATGATCGCTTCTCTTCCAGGGAGTCCTCAAGGTCTACAGTGACCTGCCTTCTATGACTGGTAGTCCTTGGCATCTTCCTAGTTGATTTAGAGGAGCAGGATGGCTCTGACATTTGTGTGTTTGACGAATCCTCTTGGTGTGCAGGCTACCTGCTGGCATCTTCCTCATGCATTAGATCTTCCTCTATAATAGGGGCGATCTGGATTAGCTCTTCTCTAGGCTCCATGGTAATCTTTCCCTTCCTATAGTATTGCCCCGACTTTGAAGGGTTTGGAGACTTCTCACTATCTCAATGCTCATTCTCCCAAATGTCATCAATTTTTCATGCAAGGCCAAATCTTGGAAAAGCCCGTTTGTTGCCTTTGTTTCTTGCTTGTATATCTAGAATTCTTGAATTTTTTCGAGCTTCCATTTGAGCCTATTCAATTGGCTACATATGGATTGGTTGATCTTTTAATTGGGTTGGGCTTCCCCATAACGTAGTAAAAGTTCAGCCATGGTGGTTTCTTGTCATTTGAAGGCAAATATTCAAGGCCTATATACAAATTCAAACTCCCCTCTTCAACATTTTTTTGAGGGTCCTAGAATGCCCGAGGTTGGTGTGGGATTTTTATGCCAACCTCCGATAGATTATTTCCAAGGTTGTATTGCCAGGTGTCCTTGATAACCACCAACCCAAGATATCCCAAGTTTGAGTATAGAATCTCTGAAGTATTAATATTCGAAGTATTTTTCTTAACTAGTGATACGAAACCAAACATGACCGATAGTATCAAATAGGATGTTAAATGCCTTCCTCCCCAGTAAACATTATCAATATTACATAGTTTCCTTAATGCCTCCAGGGCCAGCACTCTATCAGAAAGAAAGCGTGGGAGCCGGAAGGGTTCCTAGGTGAAACCTTACATGCAGAGCATAGTGAAGTTCATGCCAAAGAATCAGTCATAGGGCGGCGCGAGATTTCCCAACCAGGATTTATGTCTTAGCGATAGGTGCATAGACACGCTACCCCTAGATCCATCCAAAGCCCGCAAAGTTGGGGCTAAGAACAAATTTGTAAACACATAGTAATCAAAATTTTTTGACAGGATGGGAGTCCATGTCAAAACTGGCCAAAGACATAAATTTCAGGAAATTGTCTGGATTTTGATGCAATATTAAGTAGGCCAAGAAAGAAGAATACCCGAATCTAGCACCATCTTGGAAGTCCTGCAACTACTATTTCATCTCATCAACAATAACCTTTGCAAAGTCCAGAAGTAGAGGCACGTTGTTCCTTCTCAATATAAAGCTGATACACATCTAAAACTCAAAGACCTACTTCTCTATATCTAGCCTGCAAACCAGCGCCAACCTAGAACAGATAGAAGAAGACCCAATTTTTAAAGCACCAAGAACAATTGGGAATCTGGTAGGTGCTAAGACATTTTTTGGCTGAGCATTTTTAGTCTGGTAAAACTGTTGCCCCATTCTAAGCGTTCCCGACTTTTCATGCATCCTTTTTATGTCAAAAATTTCAAAATTCTGGTCAAGGGGAGCGGGATGCATAACATATCTTGAAGAGCTTCGGGGCTAATGACTACCGTGAAATCAAGGCCACTTATCACTCCAGTCTGAGGGTCAAATTTTTTTGTGCATGCGACCACAATTTCTGGGCAATGATGTGCTAGGGGAACCATATACTGGAGAAGCCCATAGTCCCATAGACGTTTTCAGAAGGGGTCCGATAATTTCTTCATTTTCTCACATGCAAATTCCCTAAGCCTCTTTGAATTCTGAGATAACTCAGGATCCAAAACATTATCCTAATCCTCCAATACTAAAGCTTAGTTTCTAGGACGAACCATGCTCAGTGTATTCTCATCCGCTTGACTGGTGAAGGGCAAGCATGGCTTTGTTGGGATTCCTGGAGTAGCATAAGACTCCCAACTATAGATATCTACACAGGGTGCCTTCAATCTTCGCTCATTTATATTCTCTAGAGCTAGGGCTTGTGTTGAACTTTCTTCAATTTCAGTCATTTCTCTGTGATCACAAGAAATTCTTGCAGACTTTCCTAAATGACTTAACTTCTGAAAGACTCTTTCTCTCTTTGCGAATGACTTAGCCATATTTATTTTTTGATAACTTTCACAATAAATACACCTTGCATGCTTAGCCTGCTTTTTGATTTTTGTGAAAAATGACTAAGCGTGCTAGCCTTTCACATTTAGTTGCTATATGCATCACCAACTTTTCATGCGTGTGAAGAGATCACCATCCTGCCAAATTACTCTCCATATTTAAGCAACATGACTTCGCATGAGGTGGCACCTAATTTTTCTTGGACAGCGAACCAAGACAACCTTGCCATATCTTTCGCAAGCTCGTCTACATTTACTGATTTTCTTGGTTGTACCTGGGTGCATCATCCAACAACCTGCTTAAAATATTTGCCTTGATTTAGATGGGATGGGAACTCCTTATGCTGACAGCTGGCTAATCTTTATTTAATTTGGAAACTCGAACATAATAAGTTGCAACTGTACCTGATCATTCCCATCACTTCAAATGTTGCGGTACTAAAAATTGAGGCTTGGCAACACCTTTTGTCTCTGACGTAATCATGGATTGCTTCATCAGGTGAACCCCGACCTATCTATAAATAGGGCTATTAGCAGCATTGCTAATCACAATTATTCCTAGCATTCTCTACTTAGTAAGCTGTAGTTATCTTAGCAATTTTCATTTTCTGGCTAGAGTAGCGAGCAACATGGAGACGCCAATTAGACTAGTCCACAAAAAGACTCAAGCCGCTTTCCTAGGAAAAATTAGGTGTAGGCGCTTGAATCACATGAAAGGCATAAAAAACCTGTTATATGTGAAAGCAATCAAATGGGTCATCAGCAAAGACTATGTGGAATATGAGGAAAAATACCGGGTCAACACCAGCATATTCTCTCACTTTGTCGCCTCGCTGCTGGATATCAGTGTCTCCAAATGCAAGATCCTGAAGCTGACGAAGCGAGTGTTCCCTCGGCATTACCTTGGAGGATTGGAGCAAATAGTGTGGACCACCGAATTTCAACAATAGAAAAGGCTTGATTTTTAACAAAATTATACTTCACCTCATACTCCTTTAAGGTGCATGAGTAGAAAGCGATAGGAAATTCCCTCTTATTTTTGCCATCCTTCTACATGAGCACTGTGGCAATACTATTGCCACCACCAAAAACATACATGATAAAATCTTTAGACAGGTCTGGATTAATTAGCATAGGGGCTAAAGAAATGACCTCCTTTATAAGCTCGAAAGCTTTTCTGGCCTCTGTCGTCCACTTGAAAGTCTAATCCTTTTTGAGCATCAAGGTAATCGATCGAACGATCCCTGCAAAATCTGTAATGATTCAACTGATGAATTTGGCTTTTCCTATAAATGATTGCACTCCCTTCTTGTTTATGGGTAATGGAATCTCCCGAATAGTATCAACTCTTTCCAGATCTATAGCAATGCCTTCCTTCGAGACAACATATCCCAATAGCTTCCCCTGGGGAACTCCGAACACACATTTCTTTAGGTTTAGAGAAATCCCAAATTCCTGACACTTCTAGAAGACAAGCTCTAAATAATCAAAGTGATCATCAGCTAATTTGGAAAACACTGTCAAATAATCCAGGTATATAAGTATAATCTTATGAATTAAATCCTTGAAGGAAATATCCATAGCCCTCTGAAAAGTGGCTCCAGGATTTGAAATTCCAAAAGGCATCTTAGCATATGCATATGTTCCCCACTTCGTGGTGAACGCCATTTTGTATTGATCTTCTTCTTTTACACGGATTTGATTGTAGCCTGAAAATCTCTCCAACATTGAAAACATTTCAGAACTAGCTACAATTTGTAGGATTACCTCCATAGAAGGCAAGGGGTAATGATCCTTCAGGGATGCCCTATTCAGGTCTCAGAAGTCTACACACAAACGTATGTCACCATTCTTCTTTCGGACTAGCACCAAGTTAGATACCCAAGTGCTATGCTTGATTGGAAACACCATCCGAGATGTAATCAACTTATTCAGCTCTTGTGACATAAGCGTTTCAATTTTCGGGTTCATAGGCCTTTTTTTCTGTCAAACCGGCTTTGCTCCTTCTAGTAGTCCAATTGTATGTTGAATGATCTAGGGATCATATCCCTTAAGATCATCATATGACCAGGCTACTACCCTCGGATATTCCTCGCATAAGTGCTTAGGCCTATCTTTATTCTTCTGAGATACTTCCTTACCAACCTTGAGATTTTTGTCCTCTCTGATATGCAAGTCGGTATAATCACCTTTGTTAGCTACGAGTTTATTTTTATCCCTCCATGCTTCATCAGAATCAAAGAGAATCTCTAGAGTAACTAGGCCTCTAGGAAGCTTGTTGGATTTCAGCTCGATTACTCGATCTCCGTAGGCCTCAGAAATATGTGGATGCAACTGATCAACGAATTCCCCAAATGACTGGAGAAATGACGCGATTTGAGCATCACTATCAAACACTTTCCAGTCTTAAACATTGTTCAAAATAGTAGGTCATGCAATTACTCTCACAATATGCTTATTTTTTAACAACTGGGAGGCTGGTTCAAACTAAGCTTCGACCATTGTCATTCGGTCACCTTCAGAGTTTTTTGTAATGTCCCCCTCCCAACAGTGATCTTGGAAATGACTATTAGCCTATTTCTAAGACCCGTAGGCTACTCGGATGTGGAGATTAGGGTTTCCTTCTCTAATAGAGGTTGTTTAGCTTTCTCAGTAGTTTTCCCTAGGTATTTTGAAGTTTTTTTCGTGGATTCCTTCTGGGTTTTCTGAAAGCTTCGCAATGATATAGCTGGCATGCTGTTCTGAGCAACTTCTTGAATTTACTATTTTTACTAAATTCTATTTCTGGCTGTGACCCTGTTGGCATTAGTATCTTGGCTTCTTCTTCAAGCAATTCAATTGGTAGAGTTCATTTTGGCTTTTGGATGCTTCTCTAGGAGAGATAAGTCATTTTAATAATGTTATATTTTAAAATATTGTCCCTTGGCCAAGTCTAATGACTTTCAAGTTGTTTTAAAAAAAGGGGTCTTCATGGGTGGATGCCTCATCAAGGGGTTAAGTGAATTAATTCTTAAAATGATAAAATTGCTAAGGAGGAAAAAGGGATGCCATCTTGAGATGAAGGATTAACTCATATTAATGAAATATTTCATTCAGTAAAAAGGGATGCCAACTTTGTGGGAAGATGAGTCAACATGGAAATTAAAAATTAAGTTGACTCCTTGGTTTTGGCATACTTTATAGAAGTTTCTAGGATGCTCCTCACAAATTATTTAAGGGAGTTGCTACTCTTCATAATTTTATTTTATGTTTTACAATATTGTTATGCTGCCAGAATGGTACCAGAGTTGCTTTGAGGGATGCACAGCTCCTAGCTAGCTTGAATTCTTCCTTGAGAGATAGAAACTAGTTGAGAATAGGTTAGTTTAGAGTTGTCTTGCAATCTATAGTTGAGTTTTTATATAACAATCGAATTTTGTAGTTGGTGTATTAATTGTGGCTAAACTGAGCTTTTCTCATATGTTTGTGATGGATTTTATTCTGCTTGTGAGTAGTTGAGGGATGTTTTTGGATGGTTGAGGCGAACCCTTCCACCAATTCTTGGATTTTATTTCCAAGTCTTTGATTTTATAGAGTGAAATTGCCCCTTCTTGGGGGTCGTACCATTTTGGAAGTGCCTTGTTTTGTGTGCCAAATAAATACAGAGCTTTGGGGTTGGTTTTGTGGTTCTATCTTGGGCGCCATCAGTTTTAGAACTTGTTACAATTTGTCTCATGATATTTGAGTGAGTTTTGAGGGAGTTATCAATAATCTTGTGATTTTTTGTGTTGCTAGTCATGCATTTTCAGTGCAGGTCTATTATAACTAGATTGTTAAATTTGGGATTCTAACCTAGGATTAGAGTTTGGGGGATCAAGATAGGTATAGGAGAGTCTCTCCTTTTTATTGCAAAATTATATACTTGTTCTCGATGACAGGAAACTCTTTCATATTGTAAGCTGAACAATAGTACTATCAGCATTCTTGGTTGTGAACCATTTCCCATGATTGTGGAAGAGACTGGCACCCTTTTAGTCTTATCTTAGGTTTAATTATTGTATTCCCTGCTAAACAAGTGGAAGAGGCTGGCTTGCCACCTATTTTCTTATTATAATGCATTATCTCTTCATCTTGTTGATCGATTGAGCTGTCACCAAGCTCCCACTAAATAAGTGGTTGACTTGCATCTTTCTTTTAGTATTGTACTTCAGTTTCCAATCCTCCTACTGAATAAGTGGATGATTCATTGTATTTCCTTTCTATTACTTTCAGCAAGCTTCAGTTATGCTAACGACCCCCTTTTGAGTATGCTCTCAACCTTGCCCGCATTGGGATCTGGGTTGATCAGAGGAGAGGGTTACTTTCAATTTGATTGAGTTTTCATAACATTAACGGTTGAATTGAATTGTGGAAAATTTGAAAAAATTGGCTGTGTATATTTCAGTGGTATTAGAGCCATGATTTTTCCAACTTGTGATTCTGTTGAGTTCAGTTACCGATGAGTGACAGAGCCCACAGATACTACAGTAGAAGTCAAGCGATAAATACACCATATCAATTTCCATGTACACTAGAGGCAGATACTTTTTCTGAGGCACTCAAAGAAATAGGGCAAATAGTTGACAGAGGTAAAATAGTTGCAAAGATTGTAGATAGCAACAAACAGCCCACAGATGAGAGAGATGACATAATGGAGAAGATGTTTGATAGGATGATTGAAATGATGGCCCGCTTACTTGCAAGAATGGATCTACAGGCTGCAAATAATCAGCCCCATAATCAAAACAACTCTAATGGTGAAAATAGTGAAGTTAATGGGAACAATAGCAGTGGGAAAGACAGAACCATTGGCCAACATGAAACCACGTCTAGAGGATTAGCCTCTAGGCCACTTTTTCCAACATTCACACAAAGAGAAGAACATCAAGTTGATGTTGCAACAAACTTTGCAGATGATGCCAGATAGGGCTACTTGGAGTATGCCTCCTTCCCTCCTGATCTTAGGGAATAGTGGTCTTTTGATCAATTCATGAATCAAAGGAACCTGAGGAATGGTGGAAGAACTAAATACAGAGCTCCTATGGTTCATAGAACAAACTACCAACAAGCTCTCAGAAAGGTGTCCTTGGCCCACTTCGATGGAAGTGATGCATGCACAACTAGAGTATGGGTACAGAATCTCGATAATTACTTATCCTTGAGACCTATGGCAGAAGAGGACGCAATTAAATTTTCCACCCTACACTTGGAAGGTGCTGCCCATGAATGGTGGTATCATGGTTTGGTCACCCTTGGCCACAACCTAATCAAAATGTATGAAGAATTCACCAACAAGATGATCGACAAATTTGACACTAAGGTCCCCGAGTTGAACTTCAGGGAGCTTTCTCAGCTAAAACAACATGGTTCTTTGGAATCATACATTGGAGATTTCCAAAGGCTTTTTGTGATGGTGTCCAACATCACCAAAAGAAGATTAGTGGTGTTGTTTTTTGAAGGTCTAATGGAACCATTGAAGGGATGGGTAAAGGATTTTGACCCACCAAGCCTTGAAGAATCTATCAAGAAGGCTAGAAACATGGAGCTATCCGCACCTAGGCCTAAGTATTCACCCAAGCCTTTTCCTCATAAAGAAGATAAAAGGCATCCTTCAAATCAGCATAAGAAATTTCCTCCTAGATTGGATGATGATGCTAGAGAAAAGTTTAGGAAGGAAGGGAAATGTTACATCTGCAAAGAACCTTGGACAAGGGGACACAGATGCTATGGAAGAGGCTGCTCTAACCATATGGAGGCCTATTTTGATTATGGATCAAAATCTGATCACTTAGAGAAACACTCAGAGTCTGTTGAAAGTGATGAAGAATGTGTGCTAGAGGGGGTTGAAGAAGAGCAAGGGGGTGAGGGCACCTTTTCCCAACTCTCAAGTTTCCAAAAGAACAAGTTTTCAAGGTTCGTGGCTTGAATGGGAAGCATCATGTGGTTTCTTTGATTGATATGGGAGCAATGCACAACTTCATTGATGAAGGAGGAGTGGCAAAAAGAGAACTCAAGATAGAAGAATTTGAAGGCTTCAAATTAATGGTTGTTGATGGTTTCCACATCTCTTGCACTCACAAAGTTACCAACATGTCCTTACAATTGGGTAACCATGAATTCAAAGATGACTTCTATGTTGTTAGCATTCGAGACACGGATTCCGTTCTTGGCATTCAATGGCTGTGATCTCTTGGAGAGATATCTCTAAACCTACAAAATTTGGAGCTCAAATTTCAGTCTGATGGGAAGAAAGTAGTGCTAAGAGGAATGTCAAATGGGGGTCCTTGGATTGTCTCCTTCAAGAGAATGGAAAGGTTGATCTGACATGATGTAGTTGAGTGGGCTGCGGAGTGTATGGTCCTTCTAGCTAGTCCAATTGAAATAAAGAGGGATTATCCACCCGATATTCATTTCGTGCTCACGAAAAGAAGTAAGGTGTTTGCTGATCTACCTTCAGGACCACCTCCGGATAGGGGATTTGAGAATTTCATTGAGCAGAAGGAAGGGGCCAAACAAGTTATCACAATGCCATACAGATATCCAATGAAACAAAAAGATGAAATTGAGAAAAAAATTAAGGAACTTTTGGAGATGGGTTTCATTTGCCCAAGTAAAAACCCCTTCGCTTCAGCAGTTTTCCTTGTGAAGAAGAAGAATGGAACCATGGGTACCTAATGTCAAAGTGATGGGTACCATGTTTGCATATGTGATTTCGTCTAATTGGGTAGAAGAAGAACTGGCCATAAAAGAAGAAGAGTTAGGTGAGAAAGGATATATGTAGATTTGCAACTAACTATTGGTTTTAGCAAAACAAAAAATGGGGTTCAACTTCAAGTACTATTAAGGAAAATGTTACCATGATATCCTTATGATCCTGAATCACATATCTCAAGTGTGTACAAAGTTTGGTGTCATGTTGGAGTAGTCAATGGTATTAGTAGAACTTAGAAGAATCATACCAACTAGGATATGTTCAGTTTTCAAGGGGTGGTATAATCTCTAAGAGGGTGATCAAATTATCTTCTAATAATTTTTTAAGTACACTATAATAAGAATCAAATAGTTTAATGAAAACTTGATTAAATTTTGATCAAACTATAGTTTTTTCATTTGTTTGAGGGATAATTACCACATTATCTATTGTTTTATTTCCCTTCAACGCTCTAGAAGAAGATTCCCCAAAAATTATTAGGATGTGAGGATGAGGCGAAAGCCCCATAATGAGCTAATGTCTATTGATAATCTCACAATGCAATACATAAATGAGAAAAGGAAGGATATTTCATTAAGGATACTCATTGCCTTAATGTATGATAGAGACTTTCCATGAAAATTCTTTAAATGTCATGATCAAGCAAGGCATAGGAAGTTTGTGAGGAGATAGATTGGTAACGAGAAACAAAATCAATTAAATTCTCATTGGATTGTTGCTTATAGTGGACAAGATTAGTGATTGTGACCTTGGAGATAATATTCATCTAGAACTATTGTCAAAGCTAATTCATGAGTTTATTGAAACAGAAGATGAAATTATCAATCAATGAGTAAAACCATTCCAATATGGTCTCCTTAAGGGATTGTGGGAAATTTTGTTATAGAAAATGGTATTGATCAAAAAAGTCATTACACAAAGTGGTAAAGGAACTAGCATGTGTCTTCGGATCTCCCTTACCATTGTAGTTACTAAATTTTGGTATCTTGATCACTTGGTGCATGGGTACATTCGAGGTTTTCAAAGTAAGAGGGATGTAATGATAATACATACTAAGGGTGAATTGTATGGCTATATTAGTTACACCAACAAGTTTATATTGTATTTCACCCATATTTTCTAATAGGGTGTTCAAAATGGGATTACCTGGTGTGGGAGGTGGATTATCTATTGTTGTAGAAGCTTGCACTATGGGAGTCTAAAGTGTAAAACTAGGTGGAGGGATGTTTTTTTCCAAACGATTTTGAGATACATTGACTCTAGGAGTAATGGGAGGAACAAACATAGTGTTTTTGTTATTAGCTTAGGATGTCAAAGGTATTGTAGAATTAGTATCCACCTGTGTCGTCAAAAATTATATACCTTTGAAGAAAAGGAATTTTTTTTGCATAATTTGATCTTATTTTTAGCATTTTAGCCTTTAATTACCCTTTTCATCATCATTTATAGGCCCCTATGACCCCTTATTGTGCATCTCAAGGCTTAATTTGATCAAATATATGATAATTATCATATAAAACTAATTTATTCACTCCCAGATAATCCAATTGGCAAAAGGGCCCCTGTGGGACAAATTCATCCATCTGAGCGAATTAGTATTGTCCAGTTTGACTAGGTCACTCAAAGTGGCGACCTAGGGCCATTGGAGCTATTTTCCAGGTTTTGAGTAGGAAAAGTTAGGGTTTAGTTTATTTCTTCTTCAAGCTGACCTTGAGGATCAAATAATGGGTGTTTTAGATTTATTTCCTATAAATACATTTCGATAAACCCTAATTCATTATCATTCATAACACATCACTCATTATTCACTATTCAATCCACTACTCTTCTCAAGCAAGGTAGGGTTTTTTCATTCTAAGTCATCAACGCATATTTCCAAAACATTCAAGGGCTAAATATTTCTCCATTCTTGTTGCAACTAAAGATCAATCATCATGAAAATGTATTAGTTCATTTATATCATATTTAGTACAACATTATCTTGTTTCTTCATTTGATTTAATTATCTAAAAGGGGTTTGACCAATGCAAACCCCCATGCCCTAACAATCAATATTTATTTCTCTCTCTTTGTGTGTTTGTAGATTGAGGTATCTTGGAAGCCTGGAGACCATTCAAGAATGAGTTGAAGACCTTTTTAGGTCATCTCCTTGGTTTTTAGGTAAATAATCTACACAAAAAGACACCTATAGACCAAATTCTACATTTTCAGGTCCGAAAATTTATCAAGAGAAAATTTGCAAACCAAGATCCATAGAGTGCATCTTCAGGTCTCCCAATATCTACAAGTGGAATAGGTCACCATTAGTGGTGACTTAGTCCCACTATATATGCATTTCATGGTTTTCTATATATTTTTGTACTCTTTTGTCAAAAACTGGTTCCAATAGATTTTCATAGAACTGGGACTAGGTCACCTAGCTTGGCATAAGTGTCATAGTCACCTTTTATATCAGCTTTTCTAGGATTTCATACCTTCATACCATCCCTTTTCAGCCTCCAAGTGAACCTATTTAGTTTTACTCATTTCTATAATAGTTCATTTAAATTTTTAGGTCAGCTTTTACATGTTTGCATATCATCATGTGTTTTCAAGCATAGTTGCATTCTCTAGATTTTACATTAATAGTTAGTTTCTATTTTCTATTTCTAGAACTTAGACACCTCACACATATTCACATCCCTAATCACATCAACCCCCATAAACACATAATCTTGAATGTAACATTAGCATTTTGGCCTACCTCTCTCCTTTGAGGTGAAAAACCCTAGAAGTGTTAAAGAGTCTTGTGGTGCCAAAATATGTGTTACACCACCATGTGCATAAACACCTTAGGCATTAGAATATTCAATTGGGTGCATGTTAGATCTGATTGAGAATTGTAAGGTTAATTGAAGACTAACATGTACAAAGGTAAATAAGTCTCGACTATGCTTATTTGTGCATGAAAAAACTCAAGCACCTTATGATTTGAGATGAGTAGGTTTCTCATATTATCGATAATAGGAGCATCTTGATCAAATAAGTTATCATAGATAAGGAAATATTTGAAATACTTTAGGTTCTTGATTGAGGTATGTCATGAAGCTCATATTTAGGAGTTTTCACAATGTGTAGCCTTACAAACCTTAGATTATGAGAGAAGAGAGTGCAAGAGATAATGAAGAGTTTTAAGATTTTGGATGATGCTATTTTGAAAAAAAAAACAACAATAAGGTGGGTGCATGTTAAGTTCAAATCGTAGAGGAGGAAATTTTCTACCCTCAATACAATGGGACCTTAAGGAATAAGTGACTATCAACTACCTGAATTGAAATGGCTTATGTGAACTAGGAATAGATAAATGAGAGAATTAATATCGTAAATAAATTATTTAGACCCTTCAGATATGAAAAAACAAAATTATAGGGTAAATAAGTCTTCTAGATAGCTTGGCAAGCTCTCTATCCAAGGCTAATGCATGGTCGTAGGATGACAGTGTGCTTTGCGAGTGTCCCATAATGGAAATAGACATAAAAATGATAAAAAGAATAATGCAATAACAAAAATAGAGATAAGATGTTTTAATGGAAACTCTTGAAGAGTTACCACCCCAAGAACAAAAGTAGAGTGGCTTGCTAGTGTAGTAAATAAGTAACGTGAATCTCCAATATGACAATGGCCTCTTTGCTAGATGAGCTCATATTTACAATAATGAAGTTTACTTTGGAAGATGTAGAAGAGTTCTTTAAAAGATACGCATAGAGAGAGAGAGAGAATATTGTGAATTCTCAAGAATTATTGTAGAATTTTGAATAATGGGAGAAGAAGAGAGAGTTGTGTGTATAATTTCAAAGAGAACAAAATTTAATGCCCTTCAATCCTCAAGAAAAAGGGACTTTTTGATCTAAATAACTTGTCGAGCGATTCTGGGTGGGGTTGCGGGTTGACAAAGGCATTACATTATCAAAATGTAATAGGTGTAACATATCAATGACTTAATCACTCACATATTTTTATGGGACATGACTATGGATCATTGACATCTTTGTGATGTGCATTGGTCTGTGGGAAAATCAAATTCAATAGTCAAGGAAGTAGGCATACCAGGTAGCAAAAGATGGTTTGGATTGAACAAGAGCATAATTATCGTAATTTTTCCAAAGGGGAAGGTGTATGTAATGTAAAATTACATAGGATGAAATTTATGAAATTATACCACTATGACTATATCAATTGCTAGATGTACCAACCATGTGTAGTACCAATCAAACTAAATGACACAGATCAATACCTTTCTATTCCTGCAAGAGGTCTACACAAAATATATCATCGAATGTTTAAAATATTCCAATTGACTATAGTGATATGATGTTGTTGTATAGTATAGCTAGGTATATATCCATATGGTCATAAAAAAATAGTGCTTGGATAAAAAGAATTATGATGCCCTTGAGGAAAATGTTTGATTTTGACAGTTTAAAAATCATTTCTTAGATTTTCAAGCCTTACTGAGACAATGGTAGGGTTAGATTTGGCCCAAAGTGCTACAAAAAAAATTCTACCTCAAATATTAGCAAGGATAGCCATAAACTTGAAACCCTTGTAGATCAGTCAAAATATAACAAATTTTGACAAAATGAAATGCAAACTTAACTTTCTCTAACACCCCAAATTCAACTGTGAGGTCCTTGAAACTTCCAAGATCACTTGCAAAACAATAATAAATTCCACAAGAGAGAAATGGAAGAAATATCATGCCATGATTATGGATGGAAGGTTGTCAGATTGAATATGTGATGTACATATGATGCCTTGCTTATAAATGAGAATTTTGAGATAATATTAGACAAGATCCTTACATTTGTCTTAATCTTTTATAATGAGACAACTACCTCAACAAATACTAAATGACTTAGGACACAAGAATTAAATTCCTAAAGATAATATAAGCTCTAGTGACAACTAACACTATCTAGAAAGGTTCCCTCCTAGGACCTAAGTGGACATAACATGTAAATAGGATCTACTAATGACTAGATAGGTAAAACACCTATTTATGTACCAACATTTTTTATAAAAAATAAACCGAAAATGTACATAAAAAATGTGAGTGGTGGATTATTCTATCTCCACTTCTAAAGATATAAAGGAGGCGGATAGTAGCTAGAAGAAAAATACTTCTAACTCTAATTTGGAGTTGAGCTCTCAAAGCTCCCTTGCCATAAATTAAAAAAACACTAGTAAAGAAACTAACAAGGATAGTAAGAGAAAAAGAGAAGATATATTAAGTGGTGGAAAATATCATTTACTCCATGCAATAGAGATGACAACCCTCATATTATAGGGAAAGGAAAGGCTAAATCCTTCTTTGAACTAGCCATGGTGACTCCTTTCCCATAATTTGACCCCTACCCTCAAATCCCTAGTAAACCCAATGTACCCTATCCCTATCCTTCTTCTGTGATATTGGTGTTTGGCAATATTTATACTCTTAACCAAAATGTAATGGATTTTCAACATAAATTGATGAAATAAATAGGCTAAACATTAAGATGGAAATCTTAATGAAAAAGAAAAATATTAAATTTAGCTACTTTTAGAGAGAGAGAGAGAGAGAGAGAGAAAATTCTAGAATTGGGAGGTAGCTCCTTATGTTAAAAAATTACAAAACAAGTTAGTCAAGAAAAAGGAAAAGCTTTTCATATTTTCTAAGAATATTAAAAAAGAGTTGGATAATCAAGAGGCAAGGATTGTTGTCATAGAAAAAATAGATTGAAAAATTTAATAAAATCTCAAGTATGAAAAGCTCAATGTAGAGGATATTAAAAATATCCATGGGAAGTTGAGAAAGTATACAGTCAATATTGATGAGGGGAAGAAGAGCACTTCAAATTTTGGCCCTAGCACTAGGATCAAAAGCACAAAAAATAATGTAAAGGGGGACAAAAAGAAGAACTAAGACCCCAAAGGCATCAATGACAATTTCCACATAGAAGATTTGGAGGCTATTGACACCCTCAAAGAACTATATTTTTTTCAATGCTAGTCTTGTGTTTTCTATTTGGGTATAGTTCTATTATTTTTATTTTATGTTTATAGTTATTTTAATGAGACCTTGACTGTTGGTTAGTTGTTATACCTCTTTTATAAAAATAAATAAAAATTCACATTTAGCTTTTATAAAATAATAGAAAAAAAAACTGTTCAAATAGAAATAAAGTAATTGAAAAATATATTTTAGTAAACAAAATAATATATAAATTAATTGAAATAATTTATTTTGACAATATTTAAATTGTTTTGTATTAAAATTAAAAAAAAATTATTTCACGGGTGTGTGTAGATCTAACATTGTGAAAAGGGTGCGATTGCATTCCAACATAACAAATCCTTTACTCCATCCACACAAATAAGAAAAAATCTTTGCCATGACCAAGTTGAGAAGCAAGATTAATAAAAAATACTGCTTGACTACCAATTTTTTCTTTCATGATTTTAATCAATACCATTTACAACTAGATCAAAGAGGAAACCTCTGTCAAACTATTGCAAATCCTGAACAGTGTATTAATAAACAAATCGAAAACTAACCACGTGAGCACGGACATGCAAAATGTCTTCCCATAAGCAACCATGAAGGGATGATGAAATTTCATTTTCTTGATAGGGTCTCTTCCAAATTTTTGAGAAGAAAAAATAGCTAGAATTAATCTTCCCCGCTTAAAATGTCTTTAAACCCACAGAAGAAGAATAGATTAACATGAAATGTTGTATTACTCCATGCATTTAGTTTAAAATGCTTTACTATTATTGCATTGAAATAGCCATGCATGCAACATTGTTCCTTCGTTAGCTTGGAAAGCAGTCCTAGTTCCGACAAGCCCAGTGAGAAAAGTTGTTTGTAGGAGGATAAGAATTGATGTCATGGGAGTATATGCTTCTCTTTCCCAATGAGAGATCATGCAATTGCTTGGAGATGTAATAAGAGTTATGATTATGGAGAAGATAGTTACAGTAGAACACAATACAAGCCCCGTTACTGAATCTCAATTAGGTATAGTACGTGGTTACTTCCTCTCACCTTTTTGGTGCACAGGACCTTCATATTATCACATCCCTTTTCTTTTTCTTCCCTGTTATGATAATAAGAGGGCAGCACTTTCTTTCCCAGACCTTCTAAAATAGAAATGTGAGCTGGTTTAAAATAGAAAACAAGGGTAGTAAATGGAAGCTCCAAGAACAAACATTAAAAAACACTTTTCTTTTCAAGTCTTCATTTTCAAGTTTGTCAACTTTAATTGGTTCACCTTCATTTTTGCTTGATTCCAAAGTCAACCTCCAATGTCAACCTTGATGTCAACCTATAAACAACATAAAGCTATCAAAAATAAGAAGTGTGACTTTCGAGGAATAAATGATGACATAATGAATACAATTTTAAACTATTAAAGTTCCTAAACTTTGTTTAAAGTAAAAAAAAAAAATGATCCTGTGAGTGATAAAGACTTGCTAGTATCATTTAAATTTGATAGGAAATGTTTAACTTTAACCCACAATAGAGCCTACTTGTATATTACACATCCTCAAGTCATAAAACCAAGACAATTGATAAATATAAATGAGACATGCTCCCATCATATTGGTGAGTAATGATTGACCTGCACCATAAACAAAGTCAGCATCTAAAGTAATAAACAAACCAAAAATTTTGACTTAGCTTCTCTATATTTTCTTCAACTCTAGGAATAAAAGATTGCCCGGCCTCTTGTCTTTATTGCACCACCCATCGTTGCTACTAAAAATAGAGAAATCTTTTCAATTTACATCAAAATCTAGAATAATTAAGGCTCTGCCATTGTCAAGAGCATGTGTCAGTGAAAGAATGACTTGAACATTTGATGTTCCTTGAGAGAAAGAAAATCTTTAGGGATTACATCTGCAATTTGGTGCATTTCCACATTTCATGTGCTAAAAGAAAATAAAATTGAAAAATGGACTATCGCAGTTGAAAATGCAAATAAATCACTGAGTGAGATTTTACAATGGAGTTTCACCCATTAATATCTTCCCCTTAGTGGAAAATATTATACGTTTTTTTAATCTCTTTTTTCTGTAGTGGATCAAAGCCTAAATACACTGTTCCAAGATCTATGTCTAGAAGGAACATAACAAAAAAAATTCAATACACTCTCAGCCGACTATTTGATAGAATAGCTAAAAAAATAAAGTGTGTTCTCATGGTCTTCCAAGCACGTAAATTGTTTGACAGGATGCCTCAGATAAATGCGGTATCATGCCATGCTGCAGGTGCATTAAATAGAGTTGTTGAAAAGGCTTTAGGTGCTTTCAAGCAGATGCCATTGGTAAGTACAAAGCTGCATAACAATGGTTAATATGCCAAGAAACATAATCATGAAATGAAGCAGACAACGAATAAAAGATCTTTTAGATATTTTCAAACCAATGCAACCAACACGCAACCTGAATCTCTTCCAAAAGTCAACACAGCATAGACTGGTGCACATAGAGGAATTTTTATCTGATGTTATAAATGGAAATGTGCAAACAAGAGACCAACAAATTCAATTGGCACGCATCTTTCCATCTTGCTAATACAAAAAAATCTCATTAAACTCCTTTAGGTAGCATGTTCCCGTCGACAACTACCATCTCGATAAGAATGTCTGCTCTAGAACAAAATCTAATTGGTTATAAAGATATCTATACCCAGCCAAAGATTTAAGCATTATTATGCTAGATATTTATGTAAGTTGATAGTACTATTTGTTAATGGCGCGCAAGAATGATTCATCATTACTACTCAATAAAATAAACCATTCCTTCAATAAAAAAACTTAACCACCTGAGCAACATACATCACAAACTCAACAAAGTCACAACCCATGATTCCATAAAATGATCTGCTCTCTGTAAATGCTATGTATTTCAAGAAGAAAAAATCATTGAAGGAATTGGATAATTTGTACATACCTCATCCAAATCTATGGAAAGAAGATGTCACTTTGTTGAGAACAATGACGGTTTCAAACAAAAGAGACGTCGAAAGTAGCAAGTACGTCTAGGCACCCTTCAAGACAAATAGCACTATAGGTAATATGTATATTATTCTTTAGTAGGTGCAAAATTGAGATGAAAGCGGTACTTGGTAAGAGATCTAGTGCAATAATGTAACCTGCAACATCCTTTATAATGGTAGTGAGTCACCACAAGAGCAAGATTTGGCTCAAAGTCTGACGCTAATTCTAGAAATCCAAGAATTGAATGGACTAGATGGGTGAATTGAATGATCCCTTTCAAGTCAATAGAGAGGCAAGCTCTCACGGTACATATGTACTACAGTGTCTATCAAATTTATGCCAGGTGAGACATCCAACTGAAGATTAACAGTCTGATATTTTCTGAAGATTGAGAATGATCACATGGTTCGAGTCTAAATATAGAAATCAGCTTTATATTCTAACAGATTCTTAGACAAAAATAAAGGCTTATAACCTTGAACTCATACGAGGAGGCACTTAAAGTTAGAAATTTTTGTGAATGGAAATAAAGAATTTGCTTCCTCATTCAAAGAATCACAACATAACAATCAAAGCACAAAGGAAAAGGAGATCTCAGAAGTTAAAGTACTTTTTTTTTTTTTTTTTTGAAAAAAATCTAGCAAACCTACTTTGTGCGCTGGTTAATAAGATTTAACCTTTTTTTCTCCTTTTTGTTTTAGAACAGAAAGTGTGTTCAGTTAGCAAGCTTCCTGCATGATGCTCATTAGAATCCAAAAAAAGCAAATAATGTAGAATTTTTTTTATTTTTATTTTTAAACATAGCGATTAGATGCATACACTTATCCATACTAGTGACTATATTGTGGTAGTAAACAAAGATTATCTCCCTTTTTGTTTTCTCAAACACAGACCTACATTCTAACAGTGTCTCAAAAATGCACTACAATACTTGACAAGACATATCAAACTATCTAACATAATAGTTCAGCCCTCCTTCTAGCACCATTTTGTGGACATCAAAATCTGCATGATGGATTTAAACTAGTTCATGTTCTTAGCACAAGTTAGTTTAAACCAGCAAACTCAAACATCCCTATGAAATATTCAATCATATTTAAAATATGAAAACTAGATAAATAGAACAAAGATAGCTAAACGAAAGCATATGAAAACATGACCAAACTTTATTCCATAGCGGGAGTGGTGCTCCTCATGATGTAGAAAGGATGCCCTTTCCCACCCCCTGATAAGCAAGATTGCCAAGATGATAGTGATAATGAAAATGCATGTGATTGTGGACAAAATTAGTTCTCAAATGAAGAGAATAACATTGCATGAGAGTGTGTTGTGTTATTGAAAAGCCTTTCTTTTATAGTTTGAAGGTTAGGAGATTGAGTGATTTTGATGAATGTGGGATCATTCATAAGCCAATGACAAGATTCCACTTGTCAAGATTTGAGAGGATGATGAATGTGCAAGTTTTGGCCAATGTGCCAATTTCAAATTTGAATTTTGTTGAAATGACATGTTTAGGGGGGATGAAAGGTGAATTAAATGCCAAGTTTAACTTGTGCAAGAGACGTGTTAGAAACATGTAAGAGAATTTAATGCTTTGTTGGATGGACAAGTATTTGAGAGAGAGATTCAAAATTGGAAGAATTTTCCATCTTGATGCCCTTTTGAAAGTAATTAGAAGAATTAATAAATCAAAAAAATGATTTATTCGTGCAAGTGGGTGGGTTAGTTGAGAGTTTAGATCTAACTAAAGTTGAGTCAAAAGCTGGAGAATGGGTGATTATGATTAGAGGTTAATTAATAAAAATTAATGAACTTGGAGGATTTTAGGAGTTTGACATTTGATTTAAATCATTTTGATTTATTGAATCAAATGAGAAGAATTTAAGGACTTAATTAAATAATTTGATTTATTTAATTCAATACGATGAAGCTTAGGGAATTAATCAATAAATTTTTTTAATTGATTAATAGCATAATTGAATGTTAATTAGAGTGGGATGCATGATGTTGATTATTTTACGTGTCTACATTTTTCCAAGTTTAGGAGATTGAGTGATTTTGATGAATGCGGGATCATTCATAAGCCAATGAAAAGATGCCACTTATCAAGATTTGAGAGGATGAGGAATGTGCAAGTTTTGGCCAATGTGCCAATTTCAAATTTGAATTTTGTTGAAATGACATGTTTAGGGGGGATGAATGGTGAATTAAATGCCAAGTTTGACTTGTGCAAGAGACATGTAAGAGACATGTAAGAGAATTTAATGCTTTGTTGGATGGACTAGTATTTGAGAGGGAGATTCAAAATTGGAAGAATATTCCCTCTTGATGCCCTTTTGAAAGTAATTAGAAGAATTAATAAATCAAAGAAATGATTTATTGGTGCAATTCTACGACGATGTTAGAATCATGCTAACCATTAGCTTATATTTTCGTGAGATCAACCTCAAATTGAATCTTTTCGCTTGATCTCTCGAGGGGGCAATGTACTAACATACTTCTTTTCACTGGGGCATCCAAAAAAATTAGAATTTTTTTAAATTTCGGTGTCCACGGCATCATTCTTTGAACCAATGGAACAAGTACATTGCTTCAAAGAGGGGGAAAATGTAGACATGCAAAATCAACACTATTAATTAACATCACATTAATCATTTTCTTGTTAATTAATTAAATCAAATTAATTAATTGACTTCCTAAAGTTTCCTGATTTAATTAAATCACATGTATTTAATTAAATGGCTAATATTCATTTTCATCTCATTTGATTTAAAATTTAAAATAAAAATGCAAATCAAATGTCACACCACCTAATCACTAGATAAATTAGTCAAATCTCTGATTAATGCTAAGACTAACCCATGTCCCATCCACTTGCACAATAAATCATTTTAATTTGATTTATTAAAACCCCTATTTTTCTCACAAGGCATATTCCCAAGGAATATGCCCTCATTTAATCCCCTTGTTTGACTTTTTTGTTCAAAAAAAATTCCCCCCAAATCCCTCAATCATATTCATTTATTGTCATTTTCAAATTTGAAATGGGCACATTGGCCAAAACTTGCGCAATCATGGGTCAATCACATTGTGACAAGTGGCTCTCTCCTATTTGTTGGGGATTAATCCCACATTTCTCAATCTTGGACTCCCCTCTCTCAATTTCTCCTATAAATTCAATACCTTATCTCTCATTTTTCATCTACAATTTGAGCACTATCATTATAGGCAACTTGAGTTCACTTAGCATCTCATTGTCTATCATCTCATTTGGCTTATCAAGGATTGGGAAAGGGTTTCCTTCTACACAAAGGATAGCACCAATCCACCATAGAATACATATACTTCATGTCTTCTTTGCATGCTTGGATTAGTTTTGTCATTTATTTTGAAGAATGTTGTATTATTCTATGAGAATGTTAGAATCATGCTAACTATTTGCAGATTTTGATGTCCACAACTTTTATCATTTAATTTTAAAAATATATCAAATAGTAAAAATATATGAATCTTGTGAAGAAAATTTGATGATGTAAGAAGAAATTGATTTATATTAAAATAAAAAATATCTAATTTATTAAAATTTAAATAAATTAGAATAAATATCTTAAATATCAATTTGAGAAGTTTATCTAATTTCTAATAGGAGATGAATATATTTTAAATAAACATATTTAAAATAATTATACTAATTATATTAACATAAATTTATCTATATAAGATAAAAATATAAAAAACTACACACCTACATGTAAAATATTTTATTTTTAAATAAGACTCAAACAATAAAAAGTCTCATTTTAATTTTATTTTAAAATCCAAGACCATAATTCTCTTAAAAACATAGATTAACTTTGAAATTTAAGAAAGCCAAAATTGGTAACGAACACTCGAATGGAGCTTTCATTCTAATGTCTGAATGACATCAAGGCAGGCACAAGGACACCCTATAGACGGCCTGAAATACAAAGAAAGGCACCAACACATGGTTTGTTGCACTGATAGAAGCAGAAACATTGAATGAATGCAAATATCATACAAGTGAAGGAACACTATCATTACCTAATGCAAATCTATTTCATTATTTCGCGGGTTTCTGTAGATCTAAGATTGTGAAAAGGGTGCAATTACATTCCAACATAACAAATCCTCTACGCGTCTCTCATTTATTAATGGAACGAAGAGCTTTCAAAGAAGGAGATTTACTCCATCCACATAAATTAGAAATACTGCTTGACTACCAATTTTTTCTTTCACGATTTTAATCATTACCATTTAAATGGCTAACTTACACAACAACATCAAAAAGGAAACCTTTGTCAAACGTTGCAAATCCTAAATGGCGTATTAATAAGCAAATCAAAAACTAACAGTGTGAACACAGACATGCAAAATGTCCTCCCATAAGCAACCGTGAATGGACAATGCAATTTCATTTTCTTGATAGGGTTTCTTCCAAATTTTGGAGAAGAAAAAATAGTCAGAGCTAATATCACGTATTGATTTTATTGATTATTTAAATGCAAATTATTAAACATGAGATTGTTAATTATTATGTTAAATGATTATTTAAATTGAAGTTAAATTGAAATTGGAAGTTGAATTTAAATTGAAATGCAATTTTATTAAATTGGGGTTTGTCATTGCTGATGAAAATTTGAGTGCAACTGAATGCAGGAATAGGTGAACATGACTGAAGGCGAGAACATCAATCAGGTAGAGTCGTTTTAGCCATTAGACATTCATGAGGATGATGGAATCTCACACACACACACATTTACTTATTATTTTAATGCATTTTTGTGATTATTGTGCTTGCAAATTTTAAATTAAGTTTAATTGATTTCTCAAAATTGGTGAAAAGAATATGTCGTTTTAAATGGCAATTTGAGTATTTTATGATGAAATTGTTTCTATTCAAAAAATTGGATTCCTTATGTCAATATTTTTCCATTATTTAAAAATAATGAAGCTCTTATTTGAAATTAATAGAGTAGACTTTTATTTGCAAAAATTTATTAAAATGTAATAAAATTGTGTTATAAAGTTATTTGTTTTTATTTTTCTCATTTGAAAGTATGAAAGAGAAAACATTTATTGAAGAAAGTAAACAAATATCTAAAATTGAGTTATTGAAAACAAATTAGAAAACAAACATATGTGCAAATTGAAATTGAATTCAAACAACAGTTGAACAGATTGAAGAAAATATCTTCAATCAAATTCGAAGGCAATCAAATTCAATAACTTGGAGTTTGAAATTTTGATCTGGAGATCAATCTCAAATTGTGGATCTGATTTCTTGATAACATCTATCAATTGCATGAGAGAAAACATAGGGAGAGTCAGTGAAGAATTTCAAAATTGAAAACTGTGTGAAAATCCGTTTTTAGATTGAAGAGAAAAAAAAAGACACAGTATGAGGAATTTTTCCAGGGAATTAACATGAAATTGATAGAGGCAAAGATTTTTATCTTATGTTTTATTTATTCTGGAGCTGCTAATCAACCCATGCATGTACAACTCAGAGGAGAGGTTTTTGTTTCAATCTTTTAAATCTCTGTTGTTTTACTTTTTCACTCCCCATGCACTAGGAAGAATAAAGAAAGGCGCACCTGGAAGGAGGCCAAGTTTTTTTTGAAATCATTCATTCCCCACACCCCACGCACTTGGCAGATTAGGGAGAAGGCATGGCCAGGGCAAGTCTCCACTGCAGATTGGAGTCAACCTCCATTTGCCACTTTCCATGCATTTGGAGGATTAAGAATAGGCACGGCTCAATAGGGAGAAGTATTAAACTTCTTTCTCCCCCATCCTCTACTCTCCCACGTAGCCACAGGTTCTCCTTCTCACCCACATGAATGGTGAAGGGGCAGCCAGCCTCAGGAAAAGTGGAAATGTGCGCCCAAGGCAGCAGGAAGGTAGGAAGGGTGCATCAAAACAAACAAGTGGACAGGGAAGAAAGAAGACAAGGCAATAGGGAGAAAATTACAATTAGCAATAACAACAGGAAAGAGGATGAAGAGATCACAGTCAGAGAAGCTTTAGGAAAAATAGACAGAGGAAGCACACATACAAACATTTCAAAATTTAAGAATTACCAGGTAGGAGCAAATGAAAATGATTAAAAAAATTCATGAATATAGTGAATTCAAATGGAATAGTTAATTTTATTATTCTGATTTTTAAATCTATTAAAAGTATCTCTGTTTTCATCGAATTTTGATTAAATTTTTAAACATCAAATTGTGTTTATTCAGAAAGACCCTTGAACAGAAAATTGTAGGAAAACTTTGATTAGAAAATAATGAAAACCAACTAATTTGTAAATTTAGGAAAAATTCAAACTTAGAAAAAGATTTTTGATAGAAAACGTTATTTTAAATTAGATTTGAAAAGAATTCTAAACAGAAAAGATTTTGATAAAATACTCTTAAATTTTAAACGTGATTTCAAAATAGAAGTTTTAAATCAGTGAAATTTGCAAATAAAACTCAAAATATTCGAAACAGAAATGAAACGATTTATTTTAATTTTGTTCTTGAAAAATTAATTATTTATTTCCTGAAAGTATGAAAAACAAAAAATAAATCAATTAAATTAAAAATATGATTTACTTGAAAACAAAATGAATTAGGATTATTTCAAAGATGAAACAAAAAAAATGAGTAAAAAGAACGAAAGAACATGTGCTCATTTATGCTTGTTTAAATGTGTATTTAATTTACATACTTGAGATACACCTTCTTTTTGGTTATTTAATTTATTCGATTTAAATATAATTTAATGTTCTTTATGGTTTAAAAACCATGAAAAGAACAACATTTAAACTATTTTTAATTGAAACATGTTTTTCGTTAAATTGTTTGTGAAAGATTGTATTTATTTGATTGGAACCATGCATGCTTGATAAATGAATGTACATGTCATGTGTTTGGAAAGTTACCTTCCAGGACGGGTGCCGAATATGGGTTATAAGAGAGTGTAGTTTTGCTTTTCCAAAACTATTTTTATTTGTCGTGCATGACATTTTACTTAGCCAACTAACTTAAGGACCATTGAAATAGATGCAATGAATGAACTCTCTACCATATCCTAGTATCGAACTTTCTTGTTTCTTAAATGAATTAGAAAAATGAAAATAGTTGTGGAATTACTAGTTATACTAGGCTCATACCAGATTCCATCCTACTTGTTGACTTCTTTTTGCTAAGCGATTCGTGTAGGGTCGGGTATTTCTTGAATGACTAAGGAATTTCGGGGAAGCGTAAGCTTCGAGGTTGGGTGGAAAAAGCGCCTAATTCTTGTTCTCGTCTTCATGTTTGAAGATAAGCTATTAGATTGAAGAATAAAGAATGTTTTCTTAATTTGTATATTATTTATTTCTGAAATTATGTATTGTAGAGCTTAAGGCAACAAAATACCTAAGTCTCGAATTGTAAACTTATGCTACAATTTTTTTTGTATTATTATCTATGTCGTGTAAGACGACACATGTATGAATTTAACTGGTGTTATTATGGATCTATTTGTAGACTTTAAGTCATTTTTTTGTAATCATTTGGATTTTATGAAGTCTTATGAATGAAATTTTGACTTTCTTTTGAATATATATGAATTTATTTAAAGTATTGTCGATGTTTTGAATTAAAGAGTTTCGCACTTTATAGCTAATCTTCCCCACTTAAATGTCTTTAAACCCACTAAAGAAGAGCGGATTAACATGAAACTTTGTATTACTCCATGCATTAAGTTTTGAAATTAAAATCTGTGAATGTGTTTTACTGTTATTGCAACGAAACAGCCATGCATGCAACATTGTTCGTTCATTAGCTTGGAAAGTAGTCCCGATTGTTTTGTATTAATAGGCTTGGGCTATGAAATTGTAACGGAGCCAACAAGCCAAGTGAGAAAAATTGTTTGTAGGAGGATAAGAATAAGAAGAGATGTGGCAACGCATGACAATTGATGTTGAGGGAGTATATGCTTCTTCTTCCCAAGCAGAACAATAGATGAAGTGATTTCTTAGCAATGATGGAGGAGTTGAGAAAGTTGAGGTTGTGGGAAGGAGAGTTAAGGTAGATCACGAGACAAGCTCCATTACTGAATCTCAGCTAGGTATAATACGTTGCTCGCACTCTTTTTGCATGTGTATTATCCAAATCTTATGTATTTTTACTTTGTCCATTACACTGCACACACGACCTTCATATTATCACATGCCTTTATTTTTCTTCCCTGATACAATAGTAAGAGGGTACCACTTTCTATCCAATACCACCTAACCACATGTGTTTTTTTTTTGTGTGTTCAGTTGAAAAACTACAGAGCAAATATAGCGTTGCAAAAGTTGTACAGAGGGAAAATTAAGGAGATGTATGGAATGGGGCATCACCATTTGGGATGTGAAACCATTTTTATTTGATTATTATAGAATTATGAATAAGTATCTTCTGGTAAGAAATGATTAGAGTTTGAGGGAATTTTCATTTGGGCATTTATTTATTTTATGAAATAAGTTAATATACAGTAAATTTAGCCTAGATTTGTAAGAAGATATTTGTGATCTATAAATCTAATATTTCATGTCAAGGCATAAGATATTAAATCTGAAGTAAATGGTTGCAAAATAGTTTGTAAAATTTATCTTTCAGTTTTATGACGCATAGATTATTGGTGGATGTATTTTTTTTAAGAATATAATTGCATGTATAGTTAAAGTAGTTAATCATATATTTTATTAAAAAATATAACTTTTTGTTGATTATAGTATAAGATTAATTCATTATCATATATATGTATAATGAATTTTAAATTTTTCATTTTAGATGAGATTGAATTAAGAGGAAAATCTTAAGAATTTTATCTTGAAATTTCACTAGTTATTAATCTAGCTCTTTAATTTATGTTTTTCATGATTTAACAAATCATAGTGTTAATTTTATCACTAGGGAATATGTTACCTTAGGTCATACTACATAAATTTTTGTGATCGATAAAAATGGCACTCCTTAAGCATATGAATAAAAATGACACTCGTGAAGCATACATTTTCTCCAAGGATGCTCATATCGATCTATATTCTTTTTTAGTGCACCAACTCAAGTGTTGAAATATGAATTATATTTCCAAATGCTTAGAGATATTATATGATTAAATGAATGAATTGAATGTTTTTAAATAAAATAACATGACAATGATTCATGAAAATTGGTGTTTAGTCTGGCTTTGAAGGGAAAAGAATTTATTAGAGTATTATCAAGTATTTGTAGTATATTTCTTCTTCTGTATAATTTATTTTATTACACATTATGTACCTGTAGACACATAAAATAGACATCATACATTTCACTCTAACTAACATTCAATTTTGCTATTAATCAATTAAAACAATTTATTGATTAATTCCCTAAGCTTTATCATACTTAATTAAATAAATCAAATTATTTCATTAAGTCCTAAAGTTCTTCTCATTTGATTCAATAAATCAAAATGATTTAAATCAAATGTCAAAATCCTAAAATCCTCCAAGTTAATTAATTTGAATTAATTAACCTATAAACATAATTACCCATTCTCTAGCTTTTGACTCAACTTGAGTCAAATCTAAACTCTTAACTAACCCACCCACTTGCACCAATAAATCAATTCTTTAATTTATTCATTCTTCTAATTACTTTCGAAAGGGCATCAAGATGGAATATTCTTCCAATTTTGAATCTCCCTCTCAAATGCTTGTCCCTTCCAACAAAGCATTAAATGCTCTTACACATGTCTCTTGCACAAGTCAACTTAGCATTTATTTCACCTTTCATCCCCCCTAAAAATGTCATTTCATGCAAATTCAAATTTGAAATTGGCACATTGGCCAACACTTGCACATTCCTCGCCCTTTGACACCTTGACAAGTGGCATCTTGTCATTAGCTTATGAATGATCCCATATTCATTCAAAATCTCTCAATCTCCTAACCTTGAATCTATAAAATGCAAATCATTTCTCCAAAACAACTACAACACAACAACACATTCGCATTCAAAGTTACTCTCTACATGTGAGAACTAATTTTTCTTTTCATCACTATGCATCTTGGCATCTTTTGCTTATCATGGATTGGGAAAGGGTTGCATCCTACATGACAGAGTGGCACCAATCCACTATGAGATAAAGGTTAATCATGTTTTCATATGCTTTTTTTAGCTTGCATTTTTTTCATTAGTTGCATTTTTTAACATGGTAAAATATTTCATAGCGATGTCTAAGTTTGCTGATTTAAACTAACTTTTGTGCTAACAACATGAAATTGTTTAAGTCTCTCTTGCAGATTTTGACATCTATAGTACCTATTTGTCATACATGGATGATAATGAAATTAAACATTATTATTATTTTCTACACCATCCAATAACACATTATCCTACTTTAAGGAAAAGCTCATACTATATTTGTGATAATAAATTTACCGATCAAAATCAAAATATTTATGCAATTTAGAAGCATCTAAAGAATTAAATTTATATTGTAGAAAGTTAATAGTAGATATATGCCTTTACCTAGTTGGGAAACAAATTCTTTGTGTTCATAAAAAACATGTAAGAATTGAAACCATGGTGATGCATTAATCAACACACCATAAAAGACTAGGTTTTCTAGAATGCACAAGCAAGTTGGGCTCTATACACATGTTTAAAAAAACCGCAGGTAGTTACATAATAGTTTTCTAGCTAGATAACTAATCATAAACACATCAATAAATTGACAACATGCACATAGATACATTCAATAAAGGTCAATTCTACCTTTAATCACTCAATCTTCAATTTTTACAAATGTTATTACAAATTGGGGATAAAACTAGATCATTATAACACATAAATAGCTATCCATATAACTAGAAACTATGAACCCTTTGGTTCTATTATATATTTTTTTCTTTCTACTATGCTCCTCCTTCTATAGAATTTGTTACCCTTGGGTCTCCCTCTCAAAATAATCATTGCCAAGGTAGATATACCCATGACAAGAAAGTCCCAAAAATGTTAGAAGGTCCTATCACATGGGTAACCCTAACTCTAAGCTCCATCAATGCATAACAACCAAGTGCCCACTACAAAAATTAAAATACAAAAAAAAAGAATCATCTTTATAGTTTAAAATTTTAATTTTAATTATTAGAAATAATACCTATTAAACTTACATGACTTTATTGTTATTCCTTGTTCATGGGGTAGACAATATCATTTGTAGCGAATCATAGTGTTAATGTATTGAATATTTGTTTTTCTCATTGATAATTATAATTACCCTTGTATTATAAGTAAAGTACTGTTTTCCATTTGAATTAGTAAATTATTTCATTTTTATAGGTTGCAAGACTTATATGAACTTATATTTGAAAGGATTACATAATATTTGAATTATGAATAGGACTAGAACATCATATGTTAAATTATATAATAAAAGTTAAATTAAAATTAAATATATTGTGTAGTTGGAATATGTATGTATGGATATGCTACTGAAGATTCTTAAAATTTGTTCACCTATTTCTAAAAAAATATAGTCTTATGTAAGTGAATGCCTTAGGATTTAGTAATCCTACTCTTTATTGTGCCTTGGATGCGCAGCTATAGAAGTCAACCAAGCACAAGAATAAATTGATCGATGAGATTTAGTTAATAGGAAATAATTAATTTAGTTGGTACAATTCAAATCGTTGAAACCATATTTCAAGGAATGTGGAGTCATGAGACACTATTTAGAAAATTGTTAACCAAGAATTGATTCTCTTTTGTTCAAAAACTTTGGTCAAAAAATTAAAATATGATGAACAATGATTGAACATAATAGGAAAGCATGCACTATCTCTTAGATGATGATGGAGACAGTGTAGGGTTAATAACCTATGGTGATGTTATAATTCTCTTATATGTGAACATTTATCTATTGTTTCCTTCATCATTTTAAATTAATAATGATATCCATAAACATAATAATCTAGCCTAGAAATATGCATAAGAATGCACTAGGTTGGCTCACAATGACTCATAGGAAAAATGGAAACAAAGTATAAATTTTGATTTTAATTTCAAAATTTTATGTTTTACATCTCTACATGTTAAAAAGATGAGCCATTTCTACTGTGATGGATATAAACAAAGGAGGTGAATAATAAATCTATTGATTAAAAATGATTCATAGGGATTCAAGTAATCATGGATACTCTATGGAATAATGACACAAGCTAAATTCATTCATGAATATTATACTTGTACATTTATATTATTGCATGAAGGATATTCTAGTGGAAGTAGGCCCAAAAACTGAAGAGGAACAATGATAGGTTTCTAGATTCCACCACTACACATCTGATATCTTTGAATTATTATATCAAAAATTAAAATTTTTAATTTGAAAAAAAATGTTCATTGATCAATCCTATTAAAATATAAATATATTGCATCTCTTAAATCTTAGAGGATAAAGTTTATCATAATCCAAAAATACAAAAAACATTATGATGCATTGTTAAAGTTTCATCTTTCATTTTTTATTAGTAAAAATATTACTTATTAAAATTACATTGCTTTATTCTTATTCTTGTTCATTGGGTTGGAGAATATCATTTTTAGCCAAATTTAGTGTTAATGGATTTAATATTTTATTTTCTATTTTGCAATTATAATAACCCTTTTCTAAGAAAAGTACTATTTTCCATTTAAATTAATAAGTTCTTTGGTTTTTCCAAATTGTAACATCTATATTGACTTCTATTTGAAAGGATTACATGATATTTTTTTCTTATGTTTCTATTATCGATGGATGATCTATCAAAACTAACAAAACAATATTTAAAAGTTAAATAAAATAAATATACTTGCTATGTAATATTTTGTTTGACATAGATTTGTAGTGTCAAAATTTGTCACCCTTGAAAATTTCACACTATTTTTTGCTCTCCCCTATGTGCTTGGACCTAATTATGCATGTAATTTCCCATTTTAAAATCATCTCTTCAAAAGTAAAACATTGGAAATCAAAGTATGTATTTAATATTTTACCCCCAATAGTTTTGATCTCAAAAATGAAGGAATTTAGTCTAGGGCACCTATGCCCTAGACCAACATTTTTGGCTCCAAATTTGAATATGTTAGTGTTAGTAATTTATTGTTTTAATTTATAATTTCAATTGTCAACCATTGGTATTTTATTTTTGAGAAATTAGAATAATTGCATATAAATACTTAGTCATTTTATCATTTCAAATCCTAAGAAAATGTTTTTAGAATATTGAAGATCCTAAAATCAATCAGGGGAAGACAAGGGCAGACAAGGGCATAATTATCAAGATTATTGCATCACTTTGTCATTCAAGCATCATGCAAGTTTAACATGGGTTTTCATTCATGTTTTGTATGCATTTTTTTTTTTGAGATCTAACATTTGTAGGTATTCAAATCAAATCAAATCAAGCAAAAAGGAAGCCTTTAAGGTGATGAGCATGAATTAATTCCATCAAGGATACTAGGTCTAAGTGGTGAGTTGCATAAAATTTCTAATTCATTACTTGTTTATCAATTAACCTTAATCCCTCAAAAGAATAAGCTCTCTTTTATCATCAACTTTGCCATTATGGAGGTAGAAATACCAACATGGGTTTTGACTTAGGCAAGCCCCTATGGAACAACCCCTCCCCTCTTTTCATGTGTGCAACATACATATCCAAATTGAATTGGGGGAAGATTGAGGACAATATTATCATTCATGCATCAAAACCCTACAAGTTGACAAGTCACATAATCAACATTTTCTTACCAATAAATAAAGTTATGATAGCCAAACCCGAAAGAGAGAAGCTACAAACAGGGGACCTCAACCATATGAAAGTAGAACAAGTCAAGATCAAGATCCTTAGTCTAAGGAATCCTTTTGCCCTAGACTACCCAAATCTTGCTCTAGTTTGAACCCTAGGTGCAATATTATCTAATTTTTCTTTTTTGAAACTCAAATTTATTTGTGCTTTTAGTTTGTCATAAATCATATCAAAACATTGCATTTTCATAGTTTACATAATCACATCATTGTATCACATAAAAAAATCAATTTCCAAATTTCAAAGAATTAGATCCAAGGTTGGTTGACTCACCTTTTAGGGTGTAATTCAATTTCATACCCTTTCCAAACTGAATTCCAATGTTTATTAGAAATGGCTTGTTCCTAGTGATCTCAATATTGGACATATGATCCCATTTCCAATGAAATTTTTTGGTGAACCTAACATATCCTACACTTGCAATTTTTTATTTTCATTGCATGCACTTTGAAAATTGATTCAAAACCTAGGTTATTTGAAAATATTATTGAGAATTTGTATTTCTTTCCAAAAAATTATACAATATCATTAGTGTTAAAACACATAGATATACTAAGAGGGGGGTGAAACAATATATCCCTCAAAATAATTCAATTCAATTTATCAATCAAAACCTATAACTAACTTAATCAAATAACACATTTGAAGAAAAGCACAAAACCATAACTCTAGATTTACGTGCAAACCTAACAAGGAAAAACCATAGTGAGAAAGATGCTTGGAGCTATTATCCAAATCCAACCTCATAAAATGAAACAATAGTTACAAAAATTTGTAAGTTATTTAACCTCAAGAATTTTACAAGTCCTTTATCAACACTTACAAAATGAGGTTGCAACCTCATAATACAACACTTGAAGAATCAAATGATCAATCACAACTACAACACTTTTTCTACCTCTGGCTCACTACCTTAAGCACTTACACACCTCTAATTTTGGCTCACTACCTCGAGAATTTGCATGTGCACTTGTGTCTTTGGATCATTGCCTCCAACACTCACTCACACACTTTGGTTGGCTCACTACCTTCCACATATCACTTGTACTCTTTTTCTTTCATCTCATTGCATCTAGCATACATCAAACACTTCTCTACAAATTCACACACATTACTTTGCCTTTAATGCACTGCTTTTAGCAAATTACATTGATCACACATCGGAAACTTATCCTTGTTGATTGATCGCACACTTGATCTTTTATTTACACCTTTTGCAAGCTTCAAAAAGTTTATCCTTGTCAGCCAAACTAAAATGTACAAATATGAAAGTGCAGCAACCATATTGAGTTGGGTTCAAAACATCCACGAGAAAAGAGAGATTCAACGTGGTCTAGGCTAGGAGATAAGAAATACCTAATTTAAATTTGTACATATTCCCATGTTGGTGCACACCACAAAACTTGGCGTAGATAACTTAAAGAATTAAGTCAGACCAACAAACACTCATCTTATATTTTGGATACCTAAGTTGGATGTATCTTATATTTTGTATGTCCAAATACCCTACATCATCACTTGGTGACTAAAGTACATTATTTAGTGATATAGATGAAATAAAGTGTGAGGTAGTGTGGGGTGTCACAGGATGTGTTAGGGGTAAATATAATATTTCAATCATCAACCTAGGTGGTGAGGGCATGGAAAGTGTTAATAGATCTAAGGATAATGTAGATTCAAAATATTTAGATACAACTAGTGTCATGGGTATATTAGATCTTGAAGATTCGTAGAAATATAAATTATTGAATGAATATTGATGGTTATATCATTTTTATCTTGCTCATCTAGAATTGAATAATAGATTTACAAAAGCAAATCTTTGAGATGAAAAAATTGATGTTTCTAATAGCATTCAAGATAATTTTTCCTTAATAGATGTCTCCCACTTTAGGAAAGACAATGAATTTTTGCATGTATGAAGGCTTTGAAACTATATTTTGGACTTTCAAGTAATGATCCCTAGAGGATGGCTTAAGTGAGGGGCCATTATTACCAAGGCTCTTGGCTTTGTGACGAGACTTAGTAGACTAAGTCTCTTCCATTTTCATAGTTAGTGAGCACCTAGAAGTAGGTTGAGTGATAGGGTTATAATAGGGAGAAGCATCAGGATAATTTCAATCTCATATGCAAAAGATTAACAATGATAACAAGTACTAACTAAGTTGAGATGTAGAACAACTTGGGTGTATCTCATCTATCCAATCTTGATGGCCATTGTCTACTTTCAATCTTAATAAAATAACTTCTACTATACTTTATTTTAAAATAGTAAAATAAAATAAAAAATAATGTGTTAAAAATAAAATAAAATAATGATCAAAAATCTGATTTTATTTTAATTTTAACTTCCACGGTCATAATTAAATTAAGAAAAAACATTAGCTTACCAGTAGACTACCTTAAAATCTAGGCGTCCTCACAAAGAGGGAAAAGAAGAAGAAAAGAAAAAGTAAAATATGAACAATTCAAAATTGATAAACAAATACTCAGGCGGAACTTCCATTCAAATATCCTGCTAATTTCTGAATGACATCAAGGTAGATACCTTCTAACTTGTAAACGGTCTGAAATACAAAGAAAGACACGGTCTGTTGAAACGTTGAATGAAGTAACACTTTCATTATCTAATGCAAACTCATTTCATCATACGCGTGCCGTATTTGATGGGTTTGTGAGAATGGTCATACCCACATTCATTTCTCTCTTCCTTCTTTCAGATCTAAGATTTTGAAGAGGGTGAGAAGTAGCTTCAATTGCACCCCAACATAACAAATCCTCTGCCTATTTCTCTTTTCTTATAGAATGAAGAAGATTTACTCAACCCACACAAATCAACCATAGCTTGGAGGACACTCTTCGCCATCACCAATTGTATGTACATAAGGGTTGGAAGATGACAAACTTGAGAAACAAGATTTATACACCTAGGTCAAAAGAGAAACCCCCGTCAAAAACGTTGCAAACCCTCTACAGTGTATTAGTAAGTAAAATGTATCCCCATAAGCAATCGCGAAGGGACAATGCAAGCTCATTGATTGGAGATATGTGAGGACAATTTTCAAACAAAATAAAAAAAGTACCTTAACTTATATTCAAACAAAATAAAAATAAATACCTTAACTTATTCAAAATATTGGAAAAATATATATTGATAGAAAGCTAATAAGTAGCTCATCATTTTGATGGAGGTTTCTTAAAACTTCATTACAAAACACAAAGTTGATATTGAATTTGGAAATCATTATTTTTTGTTCAAATATTGAACTCAAGGAATAAAATATATATATGTATTAGATTGCGCAAAAAAATAACAAATATAACATGACAGAAATTTAGTAAAGAAATTACAGTCACATTATGTTTTCATTATTTTTTGTAAAATTCAATGATAAAGAGAAAATCTTGACATTGTTCTCTGCATTTAATTTTATAAAATATAGCATGTAAACATTAATGGTTCGTAAAATTTTTGTGTTGCACATATGCATTTTGCCAAAAATATCAAGATTGGCCACTAAATTATTGTTCATTTCCATATGTGCTTACCCTAGTTCAAACATTAATTGATTATATTTCATTTTGTAAATAGTTTGGTACTCACTTGTATTATCATGAATGTAGATATTTATCAACTAGCTATGTGGATGCAAAAATATGAGCATTAATAAAGACAAAATATTTTTTATTCATAAGATTTTGACACCAATAGGGTATATTTAGTTGAGATTGATACCCGAGCCTTACCAAATATTTGGTAGCACTAGATATCCAAACAAGATTGAAATCCAATCCTAAAACAATAGATATCAAAGTTTAAGAAGTTTATTTTTTCATATCCCTTAATCAAATTTTACCATCTAGGTATGAAAATAAATTATATATTTGAAAACTAGAAATAAAATTTTACATTTCATATTTTTACACCATGTTAATATTCTATCTAGAAGTGTTTCAAATATTTACCCTAAGTATAATTAATAGTGATTTTCAAACACAAATAATCTACTTTTTGGTCATTTTAGTACCTTATTACCTTGAATTCATCCATCCCTTTCCAATTATGTAACTAGATAGATAATATGGTATATTTTTATGGAAGGTTTCATGAATATATATTTGGACCCTTGTGTAATGTGTTGGACATATATTTTAACACAAAATACTCATTTATAGATTGGAATTCAATGAAAAGAAATGTATGAAACATGAATACTTAGAATCATATATTGATAAACTAATCATCCAATTGATGCAAATATATTCAGATCAAACAATAAATTATTATAGAACTTCTTTGAAGCACAATGCAATCTTTGGGGTGAGAAAGCTCTCAAGAACCAAATGGGTTTCATCCTCTTATCTAGGTAATCACTGGGGTTTCATCTAATGACTACAACTCATATGGGTTTTCATCCATAGAAGGGTTTAGAACATAATATTCAAATTGTATATAAAAAGGGACATGATAATTAGGTGCCTTCTATAGAATTCAGCTACCTATACATATATGATACTAATTCCCTCAAGGGATAGGTCGGCTTGAGCCAAAGTGGTGCTAAACTTTAGAATTCAAATATTTACAAGCTACATTTAGGTTGGCTTTGATACCTAAAGGCTATTCCCACTTAGGGACAACATATCATGCTATAGACCTATCCACAAGCTCCTTAGATCTCCTCCCTTATCCTCTCGCTCCACACTTATCTCCACATAGGTCCCTTGGATTTAGTGCATACAGATCTGTCTAGACCTACTAGAATTAGAATCTCATATGGTGATAGGTATTTCATGTTATTAATTGATGATTATTTTAAAATGACTTGGGTTACATTTCTCAAAGAAAAATTAGAAGTTGTAGACAAGTTTAAAGAATTTAAGGCTATGGTTGAGAATGAAATGAATCTGAAAATAAAATGCATCACTTCTAATAGAGGTGGTGAGTTTACTTCAAATGAGTTTAACACTTTTTGTGAAGATTATGGAATAAAGAGGAATTTGTCAGCCCTAAGAACTCCTCCATAGAATGGAGTTGTGGAAAGGAAAAATAAAAAAATTCAAGAAGCAGCTAGGATAATGATGAAGGAAGCTAATCTTTTGATGTCTATTGGAGAGAAGCAATTCAAACTATATTTTACATTCTTAATAGAAGTCAAGAAAAAGTAAATAGTTCAAAAAATCCCTATGATTTATGGTATGGTAAATGAGCCCTACTGTGAAGTATTTCAAATTTTTTGGAAGAAAATACTATATCAGAAGAGATAAAGAAAACTTAAGAAAGTTTGATGCAAGATCTAATGAAGGAATCTTCTTTTGATACTCTACAAGAAGCAAGATCCACTAGTGTTACAAGAGATTGAAGAATATTTTTGAGAGTGCAAGTGTCAAAGTGGATGAAGAACCAAATCAAAGTTCAGTACTGATAGAAGGAAATGAATCTGATGAATCTCCGTACAGTGGATAAGAAAAGGCTGAAAACAAAGGAAAAGAGTTGACAATTGAAGAGGAAGATGCTCTGAAAAATAATCCTAAGACTCCTAAGGATGTGCAGAAGAATCATTCAAAAGATCATATTATTGGAGATAAGAGAAAAGGTGTGCTAACAAGAAGAAAAGCTACTATGGTAAAGGAACAAGTAAGTTTTTGTTTAATTTCTAAGGTGGAACCAAAAATAGTGACTGAGGCATGCAAAGATGAAAATTGGGTCAAAGAAATGAAGGAATAGCTAGAAAAGATAGAGAAGAATATGACTTGCGAATTGATCCCAAGACTAATAGATAATAATGTGATTGGAACTAAGTGGGTATTCTGGAACAAGTTGAATGAAGATGGAAAAGTTGTCAGGAACAAGGCTAGAGTTGTGTGTAAGGGTTACTCACAGGTTGAAGGTAGATAATTTGAAGAAAATTTTTCTTTGTGTGTCACCAAAAAGTGTATACCCTAGCATTTTTTCACTCGTTTTGGCCTTGTTTACCTTGATTCAGCCTTATAAGCTTGCAATTCATCAATGACCTAATGGTGTTTTACTAAGGTTTTGTGAAGTGTTGTAATGCATTTCCTCACTTTTCTAAGACTTGTTCAACATAATTCACCTAAATAATACATTCTTACACCTTCCTAAGCCTTAAGATAGAGTGTTGTAAAGTGTTGTGTTGCATTTTCACACTTATCTAGGCTTGTCACCCTTAAATCAACCCTTGTTATATGCTAATTTTCCCTTTTAATGCATCATTAGTCTCAATCTAAGTGTGTTTCAGGAGGCAAAAATGGTTAACTTTATTAAACACAAATAAATTCCCGACCACCACCAAAATTTTCCCAAGTGGACTACGTCGCCACTTTGGGCGACCTAGTCCCTTTAGGCATAAAATTGAAATTTTAAATAAGATTTAACGGGAATCTTGCCTCCTAAACCCTAGGGTCAGCCTATTAGGTTGCATTTCAAGAAAATTAGGGTTTCACATGTACAAATAAGGGTTTTCATCTCTATTTTTCCTCTCTCCTAGCTCATTTTTACTCTCTTGCTCTTCATCAAGTACTCAAGCAACCAAGACTTCACAAGCAAGCATAGAAGCATTAGGGTTTTTAGGTCATCTCCATTGGACATGCTCTTACATGTTCCTGACCATCAACAACAAAGGTTCAGTAAGTGTAGACACACAAAATAGACATCATGCATCTAAATCTCATTCTAATTAACATCCAATTCTTCTACTAATCAATTAAAATAATTTATTGATTAATTCCCTAATCTTCATCGTACTTAATTAAACAAATCAAATTATTTAGTTAAGTCCTTAATTTCTTCTTATTTGATTCAATAAATCAAAATGATTTAAATCAAATATCAAACTCTTAAAATCCTCCAAGTTAATTAATCTGGATTAATTAACCTCTAAACATAATCACCCATTCTCTAGCTTTTGACTCAACTTGAGTCAAATCTAAACTCTTAACTAACCCACCCACTTGCATCAATAAATCATTTCTTTGATTTATTAATTTCTTCTAATTACTTTCAAAAGGGCATCAAGATGGAATATTCCTCCAATTTTGAATCTCCCTCCAAAGGACTCGTCCCTTCCAACAAAGCATTAGATTCTCTTACACATTCTCTTACACATCTCTTACACAAGTCAACTTAGCATTTAATTAACCTTTCATCCCCCCTAAATATGTCATTTCATGCAAATTCAAATTTCAAATTGGCACATTGGCCAAAATGTGCACAACCCTCATCCTCTCACATCTTGACAAGTGTCATCTTGTCATTGGCTTGTGAATGATCCCACATTCATCCAAATCCCTCAATCTCCTAACCTTGAATCTATAAAAGAAAGGCATTTCAACACGACAACTACAATACAATTGGAGAACAACACAATTTGATGCACAATCTTGGCATTTGCATCATCACTATCATCTTGGAAATATTGCTTATCAAGGGGTGGGAAAGGGAATCCTTTCTACATCACAAGGAGCACCACTCCCATTATGGGATAGGTTTGAACATACTTCACATGCATGCAATGAGTCTCTTTGGTATTTCAATGTTTTGTTTGCATTATTTAGTATGGTTCAATATTTCATAGAGATACTGATTTTTACTTGCTTTAAACAAACTAAAACACTAATATAGTTCATTGTTTGAAGTTTGTGAAGATTAGTGTCTATATTTTGGTGCTAGAAGGAGGGAAAATATATACTCTATCTTTTGTTTTCACTTGATTAAAATTTTGCAGGATTGTTGCATGTATAATGCTATTATTGCAGATTTATTATAGTATCTAGGAAATGGATACGGCCTAGCAAACCTCCATTGACTGCTTTTCCACTAATTATTTGTTGCATTTGATATATTATCATCTGTGTTTTATATATTATTTTCATTTTGAAGTTCATGGATTAGGGTTGTAAGAGATAATGCCTCTATGTGATTGATAGGAAGCTTACTTAGTTCTGCAGAATAGTTGGAAGTATTTCTTACGATTTGTTTTGCGTCTTCATTATGTATGAATCTTGAAGCTCATTATGGAAATGAGTAAATATTTGGAAAATCTACCGTTCGCTGATAAAAGGCAAGAGATTGGATGTTTTTGATAGATTTGTCGTGTATACATTGCACTATGCTCATTATCTTCTTTTCTTATCCTCTATAACATTGTTTGTTAAAGCTTTGCAGCCATACCAAGGAAATGGAAGGTAGAAGGACTATCCCAAGTCTATAACAATTCAGTGTGTCTCTATAATAGTGAAAACTTAGGATTCCTTGGCGCATACTTGGTAAACGACATGTTTGATCTTCCTATTTACTGTGAAGGAGTTTACTATGTATTGGAAACTTGATATCTTCCTACATGCTTCGTTATTTTTGGCTGCAAAAATTAGTAAAGCCAAAGTCACTTTTGTATGCCATTTTAGATTTCTTAGCATTTTGCCAAGTTTCCACTATCCAAGAAAATTTAATTTGCAATGCATCTGTTCTTGTCATATCACTATCTGGGGAATTCAATGCATCAACCTGACATAAAATAAAGTAGGGAAACTTTACGTTGACTTAGTCATTTTAGCAACGCAAGGAAGATTTTATTGCATTTTTTGATCGCTGGTAGATGTTTTCCTTCGTGTAGGCCATGAACAGTTGATCGAGCATCCAGACTTAACTTTTTTTTATTTTTTTTGGTGTAGATCCAAAATTGATCGAGCATCAATGTCTACATTCAAGAAGTGTCTATCCATACCAAGCACACCTTATATTTGTCATAGTCCATGACATTTGTAGTGACTATTTGTTCAGTCAAAATTTGGTTTAAGTTTGATTTGTTCTTTATACATATGCTAGTTCTTTCTTATAATATCTTGCTTCCATAAACATGCCAACCTTCTCTGTGCTCCCATTTTGGCTTAAGCAAAGAAGTTGTAGGTAAAGGTTGTGGAATTTGATTTTTCACCTACCAAGTGCATTTTTCTTGACAGTCGTTGAGCCTCTTCAATAGATTGACTACAAACATTGTAGTTCAAGAGACATCTCTTTGAGTCATTCTAGCTAATAGTTCACATGTCTAGTGTAAGTGCCTAGTCTATGTGCCCACAGTTCACATGCCTAGTTTGAGTGCCCAATTTGCACACCCACAATTCACATGCCTTCTTTGGGACATCCCCAGATCCTTTATATTTTCATGTGCGTTGATTTAAGATGTCCTAGAAATAGGCAGTCCTCCTTTGCTTGTATAGTCTCTGTTAGTATACTTTTAGGCTATAGTTACTCTGTCTCTTTGCAACATTTTGTGCAAGGAAATAAGTACACTGGTGAAGAAGTACCACTTTCATGTAAGCCACAATATTTTCACATTAGATAGCTAATTGTTGTCATTCAACATTGGGTGGTATTATCAATCACTTCATCTCTTTTGTTGACGGAAAAATGCTCTGAACATTTCTTGCCTTTTCTCATGCATTTCTTCTTTTTGCAGCATTGATGTTGTGTCGTTAATCACTCTTTGTGACCTATTACGAGGCTCTACTTATTATTATATCTAACCTTTTAGACGTAGGCTCTGTGAGTGAGCAAGAAAGCCACAACTTGGCTAAATTCCAAATGTGTAGACCTCAGATGCTTTTCTCTGTCTTTTTTTTGGCAGAAGACTAAAGCTCAATATATAGAAAGCCCCTCAATAGAGGTGTAAGAAATGTGCAAGGACATGGGTGTGAATTGGATAACTTGTTGGGAATGTTGCTGGTTAAATTCTTGTTGCCTTAGACTACAAATATTTATTTTCTAGTTTATTTGAAATTGGAAAGCTCCACTTGTATCTCCATCATATAAAATAATACATATACTCTAGATTTCCCTCCCAACATTTTTTTCTTTTCAATATTTACTATCTCTGCAAGCGCCAGCTATGCTGGCTTTTTGTATTCCAAGATTAGACTCCGTACTAGAGCCTGGAAATTACAAGATCATTTCATGTTAGAAATAATTGCACAAGAGTCAACCATCGCCTCTTATCAAATTGACAATTTTTAGAATTTTTTTTAAGCGTAATCAATTTTCTTCAATTTGAATCTAACTTGTCCTTATCTTCTCAAAATTTCTGCTGATTTAGCAACATTTGTACTTGTTGCGCATTGAATTCTATGGAGGAATGATAAGATTTTAGTTAGTTGTGGAAGGCGTAAGAAAGAAGAAAAAGTGAGCATATCTCTTAGAAAATATCTACCATTATAGTTGTAAGCAGTAAATGATCCCTGATATGATGTATCTTAACCATTAAATGTTTTGCATTAGTATCTTCACAAGCTCTAACTTTCTGACATTTTTTTAATCAGTTTTAGCTTAAGTAATTTTGGGTCATACGTTGGTTGCATAAATTTCGATACTATTATTTGGTTGTAGAAACCTTTGTTCAAAATGGGGTTTCCCTAGTTTAGTTGGTTCTCTTTCGGAATGAGGAATAATTTTTGCGTTGGTATGCTTGTCTTTGCTTTGTATGATGTGGGTACGTAAGAATTCATTGGTAGTTATGGAAGTGCTTTAAAGAAGAATCTCAAGTGAATCATTGAGGTTTGTTGTCTTAAAATTGTGTTTTTCTATTCATTGCTGGTCAATATCATATTGATGTTTAATCTTAATCTTGTTGTTTCTTTGCTAGCATATTGAACGGTATAACTTACTAGCATTTCAATTTGGGTTCTAAATTTGACAAAACAACTCTCACACTTCAAAGTTGGTGCTTAAAAAGAACTGAGTTTCTGCTTTGAGTATTAAAATGAACACGAGCATTTGATTTTTTGTAACCTTTTTCACAAAGTAATATCATTGAAAAGATGTATGCACTTCTCTTACACCTCACGGTGATCTTGAGAATCAAAAGTCATTTTCTAATATTAAGTTGTCAAAAAAATTTCCTTCACACTTTAATTTGGAATCTAAAATTGAACAAACTTGTCTAGTGTGAGAAAAAGATATTATGAGTGTTCTCTCCTTGTTCACGCAAATAAATATGATCGAACTATGAATGCACTTACTTGCTATTGTACACCTTTAGAGGGTCTGTCTTGTGGGAAAAAGTACTCACCCAAGGGAATGACCCAACCGGTAACACACTAAAGCAAAGTGTATTTCCAGCTAGGATATAAAAGTGGGTACTGGAACAAAGGCCAGTATCACGTGGTTGGCTCTGACGAGAAGGGAAGCAATGGTCTCTCGCCACATGGGTCAACTCCTATGAATGGAAAATCTGAATTAAAACCCCCTTTTTAGCAAAGGCCAAAATCCTATCAATTTGTTGGTGTAAAAGGTCATGTCCTTTGAAGCTGCTGCACATATACATGCGATTTATTTGTAGAGATGAAAATTATGCCATGGGAGATTCATGGGTACTAATGCTTGGCTGACCTAAGAAGTGTGTGTCATGGAGGGGAACCAGTGTGGTCAAACATATAATCATCCATACTGAATATGCACAACTAGATTTATCCAAGTGGGAAGCCACCAAATATTATCTTTTCAGCCTAGGTTTGTGCATGTTATTGGAATCAAAATAGTGGAAAACAAACATTCAACACTATCATCAAAATTTTGAACCCTTTAGGAAGCAAATACCATTGACAAAATTCAAGTGTTATTACTTTCCCTAGGGATTCTATCCTTAGAGGCTTCTAAAAATTTGAATTTATATCTCCATTTTCTCACTAAAGACTATTGGAGTTGAGAAAACACAACACCACAGGAGCCCAGTGACCTCTGCAAGCAAAGAATACCTATTACAAGGAGAAGCAAAGAGAAGCAACCAATAAAATGCTCAAGAATGTGGAGCAACGTATTCACCCAAAATGTAAAAATGAATAATGATACAAAAGATAGTTTTCAACCACATATAGATGAAAACCCTAAAAAGGAAAACCGTAGGCTTGCACAATAATAATTAATAAAGTAATTAATTATTATGCACCTAATGTTAGCTTAAGTGAAAAGAGGTAAAAGGGAACTTTAAGTAATTAAACAAATATTGTTTAATTAATAAAGTAAATAACTGATTACTCTAACACCCCCCCTTAAGCTAGACTTAGGGAGAAGCTAAAACCTAGAAGAAGCTACTGAAAGCAAAAGCAATGGGTCCCAACAACAAGGCCAGATCAGGAACCCATGTACAAAATCAATGCAAACTAAATGAAAAGGGGTAAAGGAGAAAACCCAGTGGGAACAAAACTCCTCCCCAAAATAGAATACAAGGAAGGAATGCAATGCACTAATGAAAGAAGGATAGGAGGTGGATAACATGATACCCCCCATAGACAACTTCTATCATATAAGTACATGTACAATGGTCTCCATAGGAGAGATAGAAAGAGAGAAGAAGGCCCCCCCACAATGAAGAAACTCCTGTCACAATGGTAGATGCCTGATGTAGAATCCAAAAGGAGATCTTGAAGCAGCAAATGATATTCCTCCCCTTGGGAAGAAACAGATCCAAAGGACGATGTCGAAGAAACCCTGTGAAGAATGATGAACCAATTTGTCTCAAGATGTGTGCCATGATAGGATGCTGAAGAATCTCACTGTTTGAACTGAAACAAATGATGCCAAATCCAAACTGATGTGGAGAATGCTGAAATGAAACCTCTGAATGCACGAATAATGGTGGGAAAATAGTGATAACTTGATTGTCCTCAAAATAATCTTCTACATCTGCAATATAGGACTCCACAAACAAGAAAGATATGTTTGCAACATGAGAGTCCAAAGTAGCTATGTCTGGAAGATGTATGATTCCCTGTTGCACTGAATCAAGAACAACAAGAGATGTTGATGAAGTCTCAGTCTGAAGAGTAGGAACTGTGAGACAAACCTTTGATCCATCGGAACATGTAAGGGTGTCTAAATACTCAAGCTCCTCTAAAGTATCATGATCAAAGGGTGTATTCTCTCTCCAAGCAATGGGTAAGAGACAATCTGAAGTAGGATCCTCTAGGAATGGAGATAGAATTGGGTCTCCATAGATCTCCCAAAGATGTGTCCAAAGTGGGTGAGGATAATCAATGTCCGATATAGCCAACACAGTGTCATGATCAACACTAGACAATATAAGTCCTACTATGCGATTTCTAATGATATCCCATGCTAATTTTCCCTCTAAAGTTGCTGGTTCAGGTATGAGATCATACAAATAAGGCAAAAAATTAAACCACCTACAATGTGTAAGTATACCCTTTGCCCATGACTCATAATTACCCCGTTCCAGAGGAACAACTGAAGGGTGAGTAGAAAACCCATAATAATATTTCAAATGAAAAATTTAGAGACTAATGATCTCATCAATGATAAATCATAGCAACATAACCCATCCAACGCAAACAAAACCCATGTAGGAGCCATAATGACCAAGTAATTGAGCAAAGTGTAAAAACACACAAAGTTGAATAAAACATACCTGGTATATATTTGTAGGATGGTGAAATCTTATACATGGATTGTATAGATTTAGCCATCCTCATAGAATAATATAATTCATTGACTACAAACAAAAATGATGACTAAGAAAAACATGTAATAGAGCAAATGAAATACAACCTATTCTATGGTGGATTGGTGCCCTCCATGAAGATGTGAGAGAGCCCTTTCCCAATCCCTTTCTAAGCCAAATGAGATAGACAATGAGTTGCTATGAGCTCAAGTTGCCTATAGTTTAGATGCTTTCAAAGTGTGTTGTTGTAGAAATGAGAGAAAATGCCTTGCATTTATAGGAGAAGCTGAGAGAATAGAGGCCAAGATTAGGCAATGTGGGACTAAATCCCATCCAATAGGATAGAGACACTCGTCATAATGGGATTGGCCAAAGCTTGTGCAAGTTTTGGTCAATGTGCCTATTCAAATTTGAATTTTGGATGAAATGACATGTTTAGGGGGGATGAAAGGTGCAATAAATGCCATGTTTGACTTGTGCAAATAGCATTTAAAACCTTGTTGGAAGGGACAAGTCCCTTTTGGGGGGAAGATTCAAATTGGAAGAATATTCCATTTTGATGCCATTTTGAATGTAATTAGAGGAAATAATAAATCAAATAAATGATTTATTGGTGCAAGTGGGTGGGTTAGTTAGGAGTTTGGATTTGACTCTAGTTGAGTCAAAAGCTAGAGAATGATAATCATGATTAGAAGTTAATTAATTTAGATTAATTAACTTAGGGAGTTTTAGGGATTTGACATTTGATTAAATCAGTTTGATTTATTAAATCAAATGAGAAGAACATAAGGATTAAATAATTTTATTTATTTAATGAACCTTAGGAAATTAATCAATAAATTGTCTTAATTGATTAATAGGATAATTCATTGCACGATGTTAGTTTTGCATGTCTACATTTTGCCCCTCTTTGAAGCAATGTACTCATTGCATTGGTTCAAAGAATGATTCTGCTGACATCGAAATTAAAAATTTCTGCTTCTTTTTTTTTTTTTTGGATGCCCCAACGAAAATAAGTACGTTAGTACATTGCCCCCTCGAGAGATCGAGTGAAAAGATTCAATTTGAGGTGGATCTTGCGACAAAGAGGTTCAAAATGGATGTATGGATGATGAGACTATATGATAATGATGATGTAAATGATATGTTTGGAAGATGCTTAGAATAACAAATCTATATTATTTTAAGCATGTTAAATAATTATGCAATGCATGTGAGATGGATGAGATGGATGATGTTGTCCTATAATGATATGACGTGATTATGCAAGATGAGAGGATGAATGCAGCATGGATGCAGGATGGATGCATTGTTAGCGTGAAAGAAGGTAGAAGAATGAGAGGGATGAACCCTTGAATCCAAGAAGATGCAGAATTTCAACAAGCCAACTTTATTAGAGATGATGATGAAAGATGATGATGTATTGCTTATCTAGGAATGGGAGATAAAGAGCGTAACTTTCTTTATGTTTGATAACACACATAGGTGCGATGCATCAAGGTATTAAGAACCGGGATGGCGTTGCGCCTAGTGTGATGGACTCTGACTCGGCAATTAGATAGGAGTGATCTTGTTCACACTTGACATACGCAAACCTTGCTAAGACGAACCCAACAAAGAAAGTATTCACCAAGTTATTTTACAAGAACATCCAACAAGCACAGTAGATAAAAAGATAATGATCATTGCCCCATTCCTTTCTCTCTAAACCTGTTTTGTTTAGGCATCATCGAGAGGTCCTTGGAATGAGCGCAAAATAAGATAAGTCTACAAAGACCAAAATAAAGTAAAGAAACAAGCTAATGTTCTTCATACTGCTAGCCAAGGCTAAACTACTGTGGGGTACCTGATGCTTATGTCCATTGCCAGAAAGCTTCATCGTAGGACATGTAGTGATCAGGGTTTTGGTGAGACTGATTTGGGTGATAAGCTATTGATACTCCGAGTTGACCAACTTACTGACTTACTGACTTAGACTTGAGACTTTGACGATTAGGGAGTTCACTTTGGAACCTGCTAAACTTGCTTCTGACTGACTCACCAAAGGGTGAAAATGATAATGATTTATTATGAGTGATGACAATCACGGGTGAAAGCGAGATGAAACTAGTGCACCATTTTGGTTTTTTCAGATATTTTGAGGCTGTTTTTGGTATTTTCACATTTTTCAATGTTTTTGGTATTTTTGAGATTTATGAATGTTTTTGGATTTTGTGTCTCGAGGGCCGATCAAGGATGGCCTTGCCTACGTTTAAGCTCAGAGATGGCGTAGTTCAGATGACAAACCTGAATCAATGAAAAAATAGATGGGCAAACGGATTGCCAATGCGACGGACGCCTAAAAGACTAACCTAAATGTAACAAAGATAAGCAAACGAATGCCATTGCGATGGACGCCTAAAGGATGGGCAAACGGATGCCAATGCGATAGACGCATAAAGAATGACTTAAATGTAAAAAAGATAAGCAAACGAATGCCAATGCGACGGACGCCTAACTAGATGGGCAAATGGATGCCAATGCGACAGACGCATAATGAATGACCTAACTATAAAAAAGATAAGCAAATGAATGCCATTGCGACGGACGCCTAAAGGACTGACCTAACTGTCTCGGGGGATGATCAAAGATCAACCTTGCCTACGTTCAAGCTCAGAGACGACATAGTTCGACAAGGTGAAAGACTAACAAGACTTAATGATGAATTTTTTTTTGAAGATTTTCTGATATTTCGACATGTTTTTGGTTTTTTTGAATGATTTGGATGTTTTTGAGATTTTTTCATTTTTCAAATGTTTTTGAGTTTTTTGATGAATTTTTGAATGTTTTTGAAATTTTGATGAGTTTTTCTGAATGTTTTTTAATTTTCGCATGATTTTGACAAATATGATATGTGATGACGATATCAGTGCTCTGTTTCAAGATTTTGTTGAAAACCAAGCTTAATGTTGATCAATCGGATTAATGGATTGATAGTTTGACTAAGTGTGTTAAGTCAAACAAAAGTGATAATGCACTCGTAAGTTTCAGGAAGTTGTGTTATCCCAGAGTAAACTCGTACAAAAAGGATAATTTGGCTAGGTGTGTTAAGCCAAACAAGGTGATTATGGTTTTGATAATTTGGCTAAGTGTGTTAAGCCAAATAGAGTGATGATAATGAACTTGTAGACCCAAGGAAGTTGTGTTATCCTAGAGTAAACTCGTTCACAAGATGATAGTTTGACTAAGTGTGTTAAGTCAAACAAGGCAATAATGGATTGGATTCAATTGATCAAGATTGATAAAGCTTGATTTGGAAGAAAATTGTTTTGATGATTTTGATGCGACGCTGATGTGCGCATTAGATGCAACTGATATTGATTATTTGGATTGATGTTCGATAAAATATCGAGCATGATAAGGAATGTCTTCCTGTCAAAAATATGCCATGGGCTAGTGACTTGGATTTTGGCTCACAAATGATTTGACCAAGTTGATTTCATGTTTTCCAATGCTCGGATCTCCACATAAGTTGGAGGATATAGATCAAGATTTATTCATGAAGCAAGATGTAATTATCTGCCCCCAGTGTCTAGCAATGCATGGAATGCCATGGGTGGATTCTTGGATAGATGGATGGGTATGGATTATCTTGTGATAAGATAAGGGTGTTCGAACAGAGGAATGCTCACTTAGATAATGCTTCAAGGCTTAGATAATGTTGGATATGATGGGATCAATGAAAATAACCCATGTCAAGATGTTTACCATAAACAAGTGTAAAGTGTGCTCCAAAATTTTATCAAGATCAAGGTAACTTGGACCTTGGATGCAGACGGAAAATGGATTGGATAAATGGTTCATGGATGAATGGATGATATGGATGGAATGTTGGCTTCATTATGGATGCGATAAGATGCTTTCTCTTGAACTGGCGCACATAGATGCTCGATTCTACACATGACGCCTGTTTGCCAGGTTTTCATCATGGTACTTGTCCAAAGCGCCACTGAAATGGTTTTCACTAGAGGACAATTTTTTTTCTTTATTGTTTTCAATCCTTTTTTTGATTTTTTTGGATTTTTGTATATTTTGATTTTTTTGTTGTCGCCAAGACGCCTGTTTGCCAGGTTTTCATCAAGGTAACCATTTTTTCAAGACATTTTCTGATTTTTTTGTATTTTCTGAGAGATTTTAAGCTGATGTTGAACCACCTGATGGTGCTGATGTTGATGCTTCTGTCATAACGTGCCATCGATATCCTGCTTGTAGAAGTTGTCTTGCCAAGATATGTGCACTTGAATGCAACCTTTGAGAAATTTGTTCTGTTTTTCCGATACCGGAGTTAACTTTGTCTTTGTGCGCCCATCGTGATAGAGTACCTTCTGAATCCTTATGATGAAGGGTCGCTGCCAATACATGGTCAATGTGAGAATTGGATATCATGCGTGGAGGCGTGGATGGAGTGTGTTTAGGGAAAAAAGATGGATTGGTTGACAGTTTGGAATCTTTGACTCTCCAAACTTGGGAAGATGAGCAGTAATGGGTGGATACGGAAGTGTATGTGGAATTAGGACCAACTTCTTGATACACTTTGTACGTTGCTTGAGAAGCATGCTTTTTCTTTTGTGGAATCTTTGATGGATACTTTTCCCATTTTTATTTTGCCCCATAGTTTCTTTGACTGATGGAGTTTGATAGGGATAATCTTTCTTTGTATTTTTTGGTATCCATATGTATTTAATTTGTCCTTCAAGCTTCAGTACTTCTTTTTCTTTGATAACGTTCTTCGTTCTTTGATTCGAATCTTTCTTTTGTTGTTGGTCCCAATTCGTGGATGGGGTGATGGGTGGATGGAGATTCATGGCGTGGCAGGTTGTAGTATTGGCATTGGTTTCATCATAAGGTTCCTTCATGCTCCCTATTTTGACGTTTGCTCGAGATGAAGTTGCCCCTAGTATGGTGATAGTATTACTGATATGTTGAGATCCCTTGATTGTTGAGTAACCAAGGCCTTGATGCTTAGGATTGCCAAAAATTTGCACTGGTTCTAGGATACCCTGTTCATGTAGGCCCAATCCTCTGCCTTGATAATTCATCTATTGAAACATTTTATTTGCCATAGGATATGATTTACCTTGGAAACAAGGTGCTAATCCTTCTCTGCTCTGTGGTGGATCTTCAAAAGTGTCAGCTTCTTTATTGATGAGATAGCTTGCTCTAAGAAAGGTGAGTGATCCAACTTTATAAGTGATAGGATCCTCCACATGTGGGATAAATTCCTGATTGATCTCTTTGGCTTCATCTTGTAGTGCTTCTTCCAGAGGTATTGATGATTCACTATCATTGTAAAAGTCTTCCTCATGATTTATTCTTGATATGCTTTCACATGATTTTTCTGATTCACAACTTTTGTAGAAACCTTCTTCATGACCCATTTCTGATATGTCTCTGCATTTGTCTACATCTTGATCATGTGTACAAATGTTAAGAGTAGGAGACTCTTGTTCGTTGGTAATGATTTGAAGAGTATGAGACTCTTGTTTTTGAAGATCATCCATGTGTCCATCCAAAGAAAGCATCTCATGGGTAGATGGAGGAGTATGTCCTATGTGGATGTGGTCATCATTTGCAGCATCTTGTATAGATAAAAGAGTGCCCATTAGATCATTGTAGTATCTCGGAGATACAAATTCTTGATTTTGACTAATTCTGGAATTGCTTTCGCCATGCTTTTGATCAAGTTCTTGACATGGGTCAATTTCAAAGGATGGATTGTCTACAAGGGGTTCTTGGACATCGTCATTGGGAAGTGGTTCAATATTCTCTTGAGCTTTGAGTGGATTTGGATCAAATTTTGAGCTAGGGATTCCTTCAATATGTGCAACCATGAGGTCAAAGGATGTCAATATGTTGTTGGAAGGGCCATTGCTAGACCTTGATGGAAGATTTTGATCATACTTTGGAATAAGTTCTTGAAATATTTCCTCTAACTTGCTAGGTGATGTAGAGACATTGTCAACATGATCATTGGTGGATGGATCTTGGTTTATGTCAATGGGATCAAATAATGTTAACACATCTTGAAATAGATCGCTAAAAAGTGGCTCTTGATGAACAACGATTTGATCAATGGATGGGGTAGACATATCTTTAATGTGCTCATTGATGGATAGATCTTGATCATTGTTTTCAACAATTTTGGTGGAGGGATTGTCAATGTTCTCAAACATAGGATCAAATGATGTTAATGTTTCTTGGATTGGATCATTGTTGGGTATTGTCAGTGAGTTTTGATCATGATTGAAAAGTGAATCTTGGTGTGTGATGATTTGATCATTGAATGAGATGGGAACATCTTCAATGTGTTCATTGATGGATAGATCTTGATCACTATTTTCAACAATTGTGGTGGGAATCTGTTGCAAGCTTTGTTGAGTGGGTAAGGCCTGCATTTGCTGCTGAGCCAACAACGCTTGTTGTTCGTCATGTTGTTTTTGTGCCAAAAAATCTTTTTGTTGGGCTCTTTGTTGTGCTACTTCTTCTTGGATTGATTGCAATAGTGTGTAGAATTCTGCTTGCACTTGCGCTTGTTGGGCTACTTGAGCTGCTTGTGCTTGCTGAGCAACTAGCTGTGTAGCTTGTTGGGCTTGGAGTGCCTTTTTGCGTGAAGCTTCTTGAGTAGCTTGCAACATGATGGAGAATGAATTGGTCATGTTGTATTTTGGCAGTGGTGGTGGAATGGGAATGGTGTTGATTGTTGGGGTTGCTTGGATGGTTTCCATCTGTTTTTGCGATATCGATGGAAAAATGGAATGATTTGGTATGATATTTTGATTTGGCATGATGGATTGAAATTGAACATTGTTGTGGTCTAGAATCATATTTCCTTGATTTAGGTAACTTTGATTTTGCATGGCGTTAGCTTGACTTGAATCAACATATGGAGTTGCCAATATATTGCTAGGATTTTGAACAACATTAGGGGGATTTGCAAACATGTCGACCCCGAAGTTTACCAAGTGTGGATTTGAAATGGTCATGTTTTGTAAAGTTGCACTTGGTATGTATGGATTTGGTAGGATGACGTTGTTTGGAAAACTCATGCATTGAGTGTTTGGTTGATAGACTTTCAGATTTGGACTTGGATTTAAATCTATCATTGGGAAAGGTGTTCCAAACTTTAGATTGGGTATGCTCATATTTGTTGTACCATTGATGTTTGTATGAGATAATGCTCCCATGTATGCATTGTACAGGCTTTGGAAATCAAATGGTATTGCAAGGCTTGGATAGTTTAGTTGATTTGGGTTGCTCATGATGGATGAATCAAATTTATATTCCATGTCCCTCTTGTGTTGAGATCAAGTTTGAACCATAAAATGAAGATCAATTTTCAAGAATGTAAGAGATGAACCTCTAATCCTTTAGATTGGTCTAAACCTTAAGTTCAAAGAAGCGAAGAACTAGGATAATTGGAGGATCAAAGCGATAATGAGGACGAGATAAATGGAAGATGAGTGATACGGATGATTGGAACTCTTAAAGAAACTTTGAAGGAAATAATAAACTTTTTAGGACTTTGATTGATCGTGATTGGATTGATGGTTTGACTAGATGCGTTAAGTCAAACAAAATGTGATAAATGTAATCGTAAATCTCTAGGAAGTTGTGTTATCCATAGAGTGAACTCCTACAAGATGGTAGTTTGACTAAGTGCATCAAGTCAAATGAGGTGATGATTTGATAATCTGGCTAGGTGTGTTAAGCCAAACAAGATGAACTCATAAACCCTAGGAAGTTGTATTATCCAAGAGAGAACTCGTGCATAGGATGATGGTTTGACTAGTTGTGTTAAGTCAAACAAAGTGATTTGATTTCGCCTAAGAGTTTACAATAAAAGATGTTTACAAAGTTTCCAAGAGTTGTTGGTGAGATGGAAATTTGACTGATTTTGATGGTTGAAAAGATGGATGAAAGTGATGGGATTTGATCCTAGACTTGACCTAGAATAACACTTTTTCTTACAAGAACTCGGTGTTGAAGAACACGCTATATTCTGAACTCGAAAAGTCTCTCAAGATGCTCCTCACTAGCTTTCACACTAAGCTTTTTGAACTTCGGTTTTGGGATTTTGATCATGTTAGAAAACACATGTGTAATCAAATTTGTCTTTTATCTTGTCTTAGTGAATTCTTTTTACACAAAGCACTTGCTTGATTATGTTTTCAAACTGTATGTCTAATGTCCCACTTTCGTTTTCATCCCACAATGTTCATTATGTGGAAATCAAGGAAATTAGGGAAAAAGTCTCCTATGTTTATCCTTAGTGAAAACAAATGATGGTAGAATTTGCACACTTAGAAACCTCTAAGGATATGATCCCTAGGGAAAGCAAGAGTGCTTAAATTCGTCAAAGGATATTTGTTTCTTCCAAGGTGTTTGAATTTTGAGGCTCTTGTGTATGTTTGTTTTTCAATGTTTTGAATCCAAGCAAAGTGTTTTTTGATTCCAAGCACTTTTTATAACCCTAGGATGATGAGGCAATATCTTGTTGGGTTCCCACTTGGATAAATCCAGCTGCGCATATCTTGTGTGAATGGCTAAATGCTTGACCACACTGGCTCCCCTCCACAACACTCACTTATTCGGGTCAGCCAAGCATTAGTACCCATGAATCTCCCATGGAATACTTTCCATTTCCACAACAAGACCGAATGTTATGTGGGGCGGCTTCAAAGGACATGACCTTTTGCACCAACAAGATAGACAAGGTTTTGGCCAATTTCTAAACAAGGGGTTCTAATTCGGGCATTTCGTTCGTGGGGGATTATCCAATGTCGGTGAGAGTCCATTGATGTCCATCTCGTTGGAATAATCCTCATGATATTGGCCTTTTTTCCAATATCCACACTTATATACCGGTTGGAAGTCGCTTGGCTTTAGCGTGTTCCCGATTGGGTCATTCCCTTGGGTGATTACTTTTTCCCACAAGGCAAGCCCTCTAAGATAAACAATAGCGAGCTAACATATCCCGTCGTTCACACAACCTTCGTTGAAAAACAAAGGGGAGAACCTTCGCAATATATCATGCTCACACTCGCATGTTTTGTTCAATTTTAGATCCCAAATTGAACTGTGGAGGCAATGTTTTTGACAACTTAATATCATAAAAAAAAAAATTTGATTCTCAAGATCGCCCTGAGGCGCGAGAGAAGCGCATACGTCTTTTTGATGATATTACTTTGTGAAAAAAAATTACAAAACATGACAAACAGTTGTTCATTTTAAGTCCAAAAAGCAGTGATGAATTCGTTTTAAGCACCAAAATCCAAGTGTGAAGGTTGCCTTGTTCAATTTTAAGTCCAAATTGAAATCTAGTAAGTTTTTAAGGTTCAAATTTTAACCAACTTGAAAAAGATCAAATCAATCATTAATTTTAAACCCAAATTGAAAAGTGACTTGGCTTAAAACAGAAAACTAAAGCATAAATTGGATGCTCTAAGCATTAAAAAATGCTTTGTGAATTTCAAGTTTTAGTACTCAATCCTCTGCAATATTTTTCAAAAATCGTTATAGTTCAATGTTGCAAATTCTTTGTGCGAAGGAAATTAATCCTCTTTCGTCTCCTTTTCCTACAAATATCACAAAATTATCACAAATAAGTTTTATTTCAAGAGATTTAATGAAACATGCATCATCTCAGAAAAAATTATACTGGTCATATAAATTCACCATGAGTGATTTATTTAACAAAAACAACATTAGTTCGATGAAAATAACAATGTGAATAGGACAGATGAAAATGTTAATATTCCCTCAATGTATCGGATTTTGAGTAGTAATATATGAGTGTTACTTAATCATACTCGTATTAGTTGTCTACTTCCATTAAACTTGAATGGTACAACTTGTATAGGAGTTAGGCACAATAAATGAATTGCTCAGGAGAAATGAAAAAGGAAAAGCAGTGATTGATGCAAATACAATAAATATTTAATGAGGCTGACAACAGTAAAGAGCATTAATCAGGTACCATAATAGTCAAAAAAATGTCAGCGTGATTTACTCCTCTACAGCTCAATAGATTCCTGTGCCAGCAGTAAAGAAAGCTTTGTCCTGCATCAAAATTTAAAGTCAACACTCAACAGTAAATATCTCGTTATGCTGAGAAAATTGGGCATAAAAGCAAATGTATAAACAATTATTTCCCATTCTAGAACAATGTTCAACAGATATGAGCGCATGTTACCCCAAATTCTAACATAGATCTATGACTAGGGATTGCGTGTTTTCTCAAATTCCTGGCGTTGCCATAGCTAGCTATCACTTTCCCGTATCCTACACACAGATAGTCGCCGCCCAAAAGATTTCCCCTTGCTACTTTCAAATTAGAATAGATCGTGGCTGTGGGAATATCAAAGCTTTAGTTGAAGTCAAAGCTCAAACTCTAAGAAGGAATGTCGACTGTTTGACAGAATGCTTTCAAGAAAATAGATATTCTAGCTGCGAGTTTCCCTTCAGACCATTCGAGCTATCACAAAAGCTTCTATTTAAAATCCAGCAATGACGAATTTGTCGGTAGATTCTCTCTTGAACGATTTCATTGCCACAGGTACAAGAAGAAATAGGGCTAAGAATAAATGTGATTGTCAATGGGTTGGATAAATGCTAGCTTATGGCGCTATCACAAATTATTTCCATTGACTGGTATTTTGTTGCTCTGGAGATATACACAGGCAGTGAGGGCGCTCAACATGGTAACGAAAGTGTAGACAAGGGGGCGGTGGTGATACTCTGCTGATGGCAGCGGCCAGTGCAATTCCCACCACAACTGTAATCACAAATTTTAAGCCATTCACATTACTACCTCTTCATACATGTTTCATATCACCCAACCTCAACACCCGGAAACTTCAGGTAGGATGTAAAGACTTTTTCTTTTCTTTTTTTAAAAACACAGAGTTCAGAAATAACCAGATTTCAAATACCCCAACAATAGGTCACATTATATCCATATGAACATAGAGAAGAAAATGCGAGTATGGCATAGGTATGGGCTACTCCGTTAACTGAAAGGCAGGCCCACAATTTCTTTGAGGGAATAAATAAAGCCATGAACCATGAAAACCTTGCCTATGCAAAAGGAAATAAAATTAAAGGCTTTGGAACACGGTGTGGACGTTCATCAAAGCATAATGGTAGGTAGCTGGAAACGTTGAGTTAGACATGTATGCGCGCTATATTTCCTTCAGTGCAGAGAAAGGACAATGGAAAGTGAGTAGAGGTTCATTGCAGTCAACATGGTGGGAGGCCCAACTAGAGGTAAGTGAAGATGAATGGTTTTCTTATCCATGTAAATGGTGAATGATTGAGAATAGCCCACTTCAGTTTGCAGATTTTGACAGTAAGAGCATGTGTAAGAGCTAGTAAAAAACAAATAAACATAATCTGATAATGAAATAAACAGAGACCCTTCGATGGATTGTTTCACAAATTTTTTGATCATGAGAAGACCACCAAACTTAATACCTAACAAATACAAGATTGTACATTCTTCTCTATTGCAATAACAAAAACATAGACTCATGCCCTCCTTCTAGCGCCATTTTGTAGGATGGTGAAATCTTATACATGGATTGTATAGATTCAGCCATCCTCATAGAATAATATAATTCATTGACTCCAAACAAAAATGATGACTAAGACAAGCATGTAATAGAGCAAATGAAATACAGCCTATTCTATGGTGGATTGGTGCCCTCCATGAAGATTTGAGAGAGCCCTTTCCCAATCCCTTTCTAAGCCAAATGAGATAGACAATGAGTTGCTATGAGCTCAAGTTGCCTATAGTTTAGATGCTTTCAAAGTGTGTTGTTGTAGAAATGAGAGAAAATGCCTTGCATTTATAGGAGAAGCTGAGAGAATAGAGGCCAAGATTAGGCAATGTGGGACTAAATCCCATCCAATAGGATAGAGACACTTGTCATAATGGGATTGGCCAAAGCTTGTGCAAGTTTTGGTCAATGTGCCTATTCAAATTTGAATTTTGGATGAAATGACATGTTTAGGGGGGATGAAAGGTGCAATAAATGCCATGTTTGACTTGTGCAAATAGCATTTAAAACCTTGTTGGAAGGGACAAGTCCCTTTTGGGGGGAAGATTCAAATTGGAAGAATATTCCATTTTGATTCCATTTTGAATGTAATTAGAGGAAATAATAAATCAAATAAATGATTTATTGGTGCAAGTGGGTGGGTTAGTTAAGAGTTTGGATTTGACTCTAGTTGAGTCAAAAGCTAGAGAATGATAATCATGATTAGAAGTTAATTAATTTATATTAATTAACTTAGGGAGTTTTAGGGATTTGACATTTGATTAAATCAGTTTGATTTATTAAATCAAATGAGAAGAACATAAGGATTAAATAATTTTATTTATTTAATGAACCTTAGGAAATTAATCAATAAATTGTCTTAATTGATTAATAGGAGAATTCGATGCATGATGTTAGTTTTGCATGTCTATAATATTATAATAAAATAGACTATAGATCTGGAAAGATCACTGTAACACCTTTCCAATGCCTATTGGTTTGCACAAAACGGAGTTTGGATGCAAAAGATACGCCCCCAAGAGTGAAAAACTCAAGTTTTGACTTTGACTGGCAAAAACGAGTGCAAAACAACAAAATTAGAAAAAATTACCAATACCATTGGGACGGTACCAGAACCAGATTTCTGACGATATCTCATTTTTGAAAATCTAAGAAAAAATGACCATTTTATGCCCGATTGAATGAAGGAAGCATAAAATGCCCTATCACACCCCTTTAGCACCCTGGAGCTAAAAAAAAGAGCCCCTGGTTGCCTGGGCAGACCAGGGGGCTAGAGCTGGTGCTTTGGCAGAGCCCACGATCACCATGTGACCACCTGCAGGCTGGTAGAGGGTCCACGGGGTTGGCGGGTGTCAGCGAGCTTGACGGGGAGCACAGGGAGCTCGGCGGGGCTCGGTGGAGCCGGGCACGACGAAGACCGGTGGTGTTGACGGAGCGGGGTGCTACAGATGTCGACGATGAAGTGGCGGCCGAGCAGTGGAGCGGTGGCTGACGGGTGGTGCAGCTGGTGGCCGACGAATTTTTAATGGGCCGCGCAGAAAAAAAATTAGAAAACATTAGTATTTTTTTTTTATATATATTTTTTTGCGATTTTTTTTCTGGGGGGGTAGTACGGCCAAAACCCTAAAACAATTTTGCATCCCTAGTTGACTGTAACCAAAATTGATGATTTGACAGTCGATTTAGGGGTTTTTGGGCACTTCGAATTCAATGGCACTGTCCGTTTGGGCCCAAAGTGAACCCAAAAAAAAGAGTATGCTGAATCCACAAGAAGAAACCTTAGAAACCTAGATCTGCTTCCAATGCAAAAAACTCAAAACAAGAACAAGTAGCTGCAGATCTGAAGCTTTGATACCATATTGGATTTAAGAAAATACAACACCACAGGAGCCCAGTGACCTCTGCAAGCAAAGAATACCTGTTACAAGGAGAAGCAAAGAGAAGCAACCAAGAAAATGCTCAAGAATGTGGAGCAATGTATTCACCCAAAATGTAAAAATGAATAATGATACAAAAGATAGTTTTCAACCACATATAGATGAAAACCCTAAAAAGGAAAACCCTAGGCTTGCACAATAATAATTAATAAAGTAATTAATTATTATGCACCTAATGTTAGCTTAAGTGAAAAGAGGTAAAAGGGAACTTTAAGTAATTAAACAAATATTGTTTAATTAATAAAATAAATAACCGATTACTCTAATAAAGACAACAATAGGTAACCTTTGCCTTGATTTCCTTGATTTCCACATAATACACTTTGTGGGATAAAATAAAGTTAGGACATTGGACATTCAGTTTGAAAGACATAATCAAGAAAGTTCTTGTGTCAAAAGGAACTGAATCTAAGCAAGATAATAGACAATTGTACCACACATGTGCTTGAAAACTTATGTCTTATGGTTCTCCATGCAAACATTACTATTTTGGTTTGAGTTACTCTTAGGGAAAAGCATGTTCCTCAAAACCTTGGTCTTGTAAACAAGTCCTCTTAGGTTCATCTAGGATCAATTCAAAGACTTCATCCATCTCAAACATCAATCAAATCACATCTCCCCAAAAACACTTCTTTGGAACTTTGAAAACATTGCTTATGCTAGAGTTTTAGGAAAAATCAAAATCACCTTGTTTGACTTAACACACTTAGTCAAATTATCAATCCTCTTGAATGAATTTACCTCTAGGATAACACAACTTCCTAAGGTTTACAATTTGAAAATCACCTTGTTTGGCTTAACACACCTAGCCAAATTATCCTTTTTGTACGAGTTTACTCTAGGATAACACAACTTCCTAGGGTTTACAAGTTCATTATCATCTTATTTGACTTAACACACTTAGTCAAATTATCCAATCCATTATCACCTTGTTTGACTTAGCACACTTAGTCAAACTATCCTTATTCAAAATCAAATCAAATCAAGTCCTAAAGTATAGCATTGATCCAAAGTTCCTAAAAGTTTAAACACCCATATCATTCACCCCTTTCATCCTTCATCTCATCATTGGTCCTAAACCTCTCAGAGGTCAACAAGGTCAAAACACAAGAAAAACATGGAGTTTAAACTTGACTCATACATCATGAGTAATCCAAGTCAACCAAACTATCCAAGCGTCACAATGCCAATTGATTATTGAAACTCACATTCATGCAATCCCTACATGGCATCATCATCTCCTCCAAACACTCAATGCATGATTTTTCCAAACGACATTATCCCATCAAATCCATACATGCCAAATACAAGTTTTCCAAACATGAAAATTTCAAATCCACACTTGGTGAACTTTGGGATAGATAGGTTTGCAAATCCTGCCAATGTTGTTCAAAATCCAAGCAATATGTTGACAACTCCATGTATTGGTCCAAGTCAAGGTAACGCCATACAAAATCAAAGTTACCTAAATCAAGGCAATATGATTCTCAACCACAACAATGTTCAAAGTCAACCTATAATGCCAAATGAAAACATCACTCTAAATCAGAGCATTATCAAGAATCAACCTACTCAACAACCAAGTCAACCATATCAATAATGTCAAGGTCAAATCTTGCCAAAAAAATTGGCTACATTCAAAAAACTCATTGATTCATATCACCAAGAGACATCTCCACCCCAAAATTAATACACACTTCTATTGATTGAACCATGTCATCAAAGAATTCAGTTGTCTCCACAATCACATCAGGAACAATATCTCCAATGTCAATAAATTGGATGTCAAGATCAATGACATCAACAACAAACTCAATCACCGCATCTCAAAGATCAATCACCACATCTCCAAAATCAATCACCACAAGGTAACATACAAAAATACACACCACTTGGGGAACCAATTGAGTGTGTCTTGCAACGGCTAATCCAAGAAAATCTCATTAAAATCCCCGTTTATGTGAATTATCAAGAGCCCATGGTGAAACCACTAGGGTATGATGAGAAGCACTTTTATGGTTTTCACAAAACAAAGGGACACATAACATCAAATTGTATTCGACTCAAAAATCTCATGCAAGATCTGATTGATCAAAAGCTAATAGCTATTGGGGACAATAATCATATGTCAACCACTAGTGATAGCATTAAAAATCTCCTCACCACAATTGTTAAAAATGATGATCAAGATCTATCCATTAATGAGAACATTGAAGATGTTTCCACCTCAACCAATGATCAAATAAACACACACCAAGAGCCACTTTTCAATCATGATCAAAAATCACCAACGATGCCCAACAATGATCTAATGCAAGAAACATTAACATCATTTGATCCTGTGGTTGAAAATATTGACAATATCTCCATCACAACTACTGAAGACAATGATCAAACTCAATCCATCAATGAGCACTATGAAGATATGTCTACCCCATCTGATGATCAACTCACCATACATCAAGAGCCACTTTTTAGTGATCTATTTCAAGGAGTGTTAGAATTATTTGATCCCATTGACATAATCCATGATCCATCGACCAATGATCATATTGAAAATGTCTCTACATTACCTAATGAGTTAGAGGACATATCTCAAGAACTTATTCCAAAGCATGATCAACACCTATCACCAAGGTCTAGCAATGGTCTTTCCCAAGACATACTGACATCCCTCGACCTCATGATTACGGATAGTGAAGGAATCCTCAAAGATCAAAAGGATATTGATCCACTACCCATGCCTAAGGACGATGTCCTAGAACCCTTTGTAAGTAATCCATCCTGTGAAATTGACCCATATCGAGAAATTGATCCAAAGCATATTGAAAGCAATTCTGACATTAGTCAAGATGAAGAATTCGTATCTCGAAGATACTACAATGATCTAATGGGCACTCTCCTATCTATACAAGATATCACAAATGATGATCATATCCATATAGCACATACTCCTCCATCTACCCACAAGATGCTTTCTTTGGATGGACACGTAGATGATCTTCATTCAAAAAAAGAGTATCATACTCTTGACATCATTACCAAGGAATAAGAGTCTCCTACTCTTAACATTTGTAGACACGACCAAGATATAGAAAAATCTGGAGACATGGCAGAAACAAATCATGAAGAAGGCTTCTACAAAAGTTGTGAATTAGAAACATCTTGTAGACACCTAGCTAAAATAAATCATGAAGAAGGCTTCTACAGAAGTTGTGAATCAAAAACATCATATGAAAGCATATCAAGAATGAATCAAGAGGAAGAATTTTATAGTGAATCTTTAACATTACTTGAAGAAGCATCAAAATATGATATTTCACAAGATCAAGCTAAATATATCAATCAAGAAGTCATCCCACAAATGGAAGATCCAATCACTTATAAACTTGGATCACTTACCTTTCTTAGGGCAAGCTATCACATCAATAAAGAAGTTGTCACTTTTGAAGAACCACCACATAGAAGAGAAGGATTAGCACCCTACTTCCAAGGTATATGATATCCTATTCCAAATAAAAAAATTCAGCAAATTATCAAGGCAAAGGATTGGGCCTACATGAACAGGGTATTCTAGAACCTGTATAGATTATTGGCATCATCATTTAAGTTGTTTAAAATAATATAGATTTGTTATTCTAAGCATCTTTAAAAAAAATTGCATCATCATTATCATATAGATATGTAGTCTAACCATCCATACATCCATTTTGAACCTCTTTGTCATGAGATCAACTTAAAATCGAATCTTTACACTCAATATCTTTAGGGGGAAATGTACTAATGTAATTTCCTTTGGGGCATCCGAAAAAAAATTAATTAATTAATTAATTTCGATTTCAGCGTCATCATTCTTTGAACCAATGCAACAAGTACATTGCTTCAAAGAGGAGCAAAATGTAAACACACAAAATAGACATCATGCATCTAAATCTCACTCTAATTAACATTCAATTCTTTTATTAATCAATTAGAACTATTTATTGATTAATTCCCTAAGCTTCACTGTACTTAATTAAATAAATTAAATTATTTGGTTAAGTCCTTAAGTTCTTCTTTGATTCCATAAATCAAAATGATTTAAATCAAATATCAAACCCCTAAAATCCTCCAAGTTAATTAATCTGGATTAATTAACCTCTAAATATAATCACCCATTCTCTAGCTTTTGACTCAACTTGAGTCAAATCTAAACTCTTAACTAACCCACCCACTTGCACCAATAAATCATTTCTCTGATTTATTATTTTTTTCTAATTACTTTGAAAAGGGCATCAAGATGGAATATTCCTCCAATTATGAATCTCCCTCCAAAGGACTTGTCCCTTCCAACAAAGCATTAAATTCTCTTACACATTCTCTTACACATTTCTTACACAAGTCAACTTAGCATTTAATTCACCTTTCATCCCCCCTAAACATGTCATTTCATGCAAATTCAAATTTCAAATTGGCCCACATTGGCCAAAATGTGCACAACCCTCATCCTCTCACATCTTGACAAGTATCATAATGTCATTGGCTTGTGAATGATCCCGCATTCATCCAAATCCCTCAATCTCCTAACCTTGAATCTATAAAAGCAAGGCATTCCAACACCACAACTACAACACAATTTGATGCACAATCTTGGCATTTGCATCATCACTATCATCTTGGAAATCTTGCTTATCAAGGGGTGGGAAAGGGCATCCTTTCTACATCACGAGGAGCACCACTCCTACTATGGGATAGTTTTTAACATACTTCACATACTTGCAATGAGTCTCTTTGGTATTTTAGTGTTTTCTTTGCATTATTTAGTAAGGTTCAATATTTCATAGAGATACTGATTTTTACTTGCTTTAAATAGACTAACACACTAATATAGTTCATTGTTTGAATTTTGTGAAGATTAGTGTCTATAGTAAGCATTTCCATTAAGTTCATCATTCACACTTACATTCATTTGCCTTCATCGCATTTGGGTTTAATCACCTACAAATGGGTTTGACTTAGGTAAACCCCTATTTCCTAACCCCAAGAATTTCTTCGTCTTTGCATGTGATTGCAGGTTTTTATGTAGATTAGGTGAAGTATTAAGTGTTTCAAGAAGTACCAACATTATTCTCAAGTCACATCCAAGCCTCAAAACCCTAGGAAGGACAAGAAGACGGGCTTCAGGTCACTTTCGGGGGTTCCTGTCATGGATTGTTGTAGAAAAGGGAAACATCAACTGGGACCCACAAAATCAGAGCCTGATTCCTCAAAAAGCTACAAGAGGAATAGGTCACATCTATTGGAAACCTTGTCCCTGTGCTAGGCCTAGAAAAGGTTTTCTATATTTTTGGTTACCCATTTCCCCGAAACCTGTTTCGATAGAATTTTCAGGTTGGAGGACTAGGTCGCTCCAATTGGCATAAGTGTCCTTTTGCTCAGTTCAGGCGTTTTCCAAGAGATACTGAGAGTGTTTATCTTCTACATCACTTTTAAAGGTACAAATCTTCTTTCCTCTGCTATTATTTTCTAGAAAAAAAAAATTTAGGTCATTCTAGAGTAGCTTTATGGGTGATCCCACAAAGCTAGTTTACAATTTCTCAGAGGAATTGATTTTTTCTAAAATCACATATTTTTAGAAAATATAATGATTTAAGCCTTTAAAATTTCCATTTTAAGGATTCCAATTGAAGAGGGTTTAATCAAACCACCTTAGATCAAACCCCCTTGGATAGAACCTCGCTAGTTTTAAACCATACCTATAAATGAGTCTCCTTTACACCTATCAAAATGTTGATAAAAAAACACTTTCGATTTACCTTTTGGGGGATCAAATGAATTCATTTAAAATTTATTTTAAATTATTATGGTATTCCACCAAATGAGCTATCCCACGAATATAATTTTAATATGTTTTGGTTTTATTATGTGTGTGTTTTTTTAGTTTTATTAAACATAGGTTTTTCACCGAAACTCAAGCTCTCTAGTTTGCACATGTGGAAAAATATAAAATTATCAAAATAATATTTTTGTAAATATTTCCGTGCTAGGTTTTGATGTCTTTCATCCATTAAAAAAAAAAAAATTGAATTTCGATACATATAAAAAAAGTTATGTTGTATACAATCTACCTATGTCTGAATTGCAATTGGTTTGACTTCAAAACTCTATTAAGGAAAAAATATTCAATAAAAAACTATGAGACCAAATTAAAGTGCTAGATATCTTAGTTACAAATATAAATTCGAAAAAATTATATTTGTATCCTTCATACAAAAAAGGTTATGTTGTATACGGTGAGCATCACTTTTTAAAAATGTTGTTTTCTGAAAAAAAAATAGTTTTCATGGGAGATGGAAAAAGAAGTGCAATATGTGTTTTTGGTGGTTCATTTTGGTGAACTTGATCTTAGACCATTAGCTGGATTTCTAATTTTTGCATTTCATCTTAGAGATAGCTTGCATTGTATTAAAATCTTGCATTGTTTCCATCCTAGGGTTAGTCAAAAAAAAGTGCATTTAGTGAAAATTCATGATAGATTTGCACATTACATTGTATTTTTAATAAGAAAATGCAAAAAAAATTGCATTTTCAGTTTCAGTTTGCACTTAAATATCAGAAAAACCTTAAAACTTAGCCAAAAATTTAGGAATTTTACAAAAACAGCACTACTAGGACTAAGTCACCACACTGGGCGACCTAGTCGTTTGGCAATATTTTCTATCAAATTCCCAAAAATTTTCCACTATTTTTTGTCTTACAGGTTTCTGATTTTGGCTTTCTGTGTTTGGTTCCAAAATCCTAGTTACATGCCCTTTTGTCACTATTTCTTACATTGCCTTACGGAATTGTGTTTGAGCATTTGGTGTTCCCTTGCCAATATATTTGCAAGACAAAGTTCAAGGACCATGGCATCTACCAACAACACCCTCATTGTAGATCTTGGCATCCCTCCCACTTCAACTCCTGGTATTGACAATGGTGCATTAGGCTTAGAAACTATCCTTAGTAATTCATTGCACCGAGATGATACAACTAGTGATAAAAATAACCTCCCACATGATAAGATCTTCCATATCAATGCTTATCTCATTGATTATCAGCACAAAGTCAGCTTTGAACCCATCTCAGGGATTGTCATCCCTATCATTGAGCTCCTACACCATTTAATTGACCGTGATAATGGCTTAAGTGTCATGAAGAGAATTGCAGAAATCTATGAAAAACATGCACCTAAGACATCTCCTTCACCCACTCCTATGTCTTACCATGGAGGACCTTCCACTCCTCCCCCCTCAACCGTTGCTTCTATTCTGACCTATAAACCTCCTAGTGTGACAACCACTATGCAACATGTTAGTAATGTGGTACCTCCCCTCACCATCACCACTAGCATCACTACTTCTCTTGTGGAATCCTACCCCCTTACCTCATCCATTTTCCCTAACCTCACTATTCCTACCACTTCTCCTTCCACCACTCTCACCCCTCAACTCTCTCACTTCCACCTCATAGCACTTACAGTGACCCTCTCATTACACAACTATTTCATATCACTAATATGCAACAAAAAATATCCTCCATTAACCAAAACCAATATGGCTCTGAACCACTAAAAACATATACAAACAAGGGAAAGAGGATTTCCTTTACTAGGTTCCTAGGGTTTTTCACCCTAGGAGCTCTTGGTTTAGGAATGGCACTCTTCCCACTTTGTTGATATGTTATGGATGATTGCATTCAAAGAAAGGATGGGGTTTGGTTTGTTTTCATGATATGTGTGTAAAAGGTGTGGCTACGTGTTGGAGATAGAATGAAACTAAATCTAACTAAAGAATGTAAATGAAATGAAAGTAAACTAATACAAGCTAATCTAAATAAACCTAAATGCTTGCAATCAGAAAGGAAACTGGGAGTAACAAAACTTGTGCACTTGGATATTTGGAGTAGCAGATGAGAAGTCCCAAAATCTACTAGAATCTTTCAAAAATCTTTACAGGGACATTCCCGCCAAGTGGGGCGACCTAGTCCTCTTCCCGATAAAACTTATTGGAACAGGTTTCTTCCAAAAGGGTATTTGAATCACAAAAATCCCCAAAAGGTAACCTCAAAGGGGCTAGGTCACCACTTTTGGTGACCTAATCCACTTTTGAGTTTTTGAGAATCTGGAAGTGGATGTTGGAGTCTTTGGTTTGCACTCTGGTTCTCGATAGGTGTCTGGTTCAGGTTCAGCTGAAAACGGGCTGAAAGGGGTCTGCAAGCTTGAACTAGGGATTTTTTTGACTTGAATGAAGTTGATGGGTTGAGAAAACCTTCCAAGCACCTCAAAATTGTATACAAAAACACCTACAAACACACATGCATGAAGAAGAGACAAGGGTTAGGATTAGAGATTAGGGGTTTGCCTTAGTCAAACCCCATTTTGATAATCAAATCTAAATGAAATGTAATGAAAGGAATGGAAGATTGAATGAAAAATCAAATACAAACTCTTACCAAATCCTTTGTTGAACATGTTTGCAACATGCAAGAGCAGCTCCAATGGAGGTTTCTTGTGAAATCCTAATGCTTGTTTGCTTGCTTTGGAAGACTTGAATGTTAGAGTGCTTGTCAAGAGGAATGAAGGTGAAAAATGAGCCAAGATGAGTTTAAAATGAGGATGAAGACCCTTATTTGTACATGCTAAACACTAATTTTCTTGAAAATGACTTATGATAGGCCGACCTTAGGGTTTTGGGGGCAAATTCCCACAAGTTTTATGTTTTAATTTTGAATTTTATGCCTAAAAGGACTAGGTCACCCAAAGTGGTGACCTAGTCCACTTGGGAAAATCCAAGTGGTGGTCCGGAATTTAATGATGATTAGCAATTTTTATTAGCTTTGCCTCATGAAACACACTTTAATTGGGCATAAAATTACATTAAGGGGACAAAATTAGCATTTGAAAAGGGTTAATTTAGGAGTGATAATCCTAGATAAGTGTGAAAATGCATCACAACACTTTATAACACTATGTCATAAGGCTTAGGAAGGTGTAAGAAGATGTTATTTAAGTGAATTATGTTGAAAGGGTCTTAGAAAAGTGAGGAAATGTGTTACAACACTTCACAACACCTTAGTAAAATATCGTTAGGTCATTGTTGAATTGCAAGCTCACAAGATTGAATCAAGGTAAAACAAGGCAAAATCCAGTGGAAGAGGCCAAAATGAATCAAAAAGTGTGAAGGTATACACTTGTTGGGGACATCGGCTCGCCTCCAATTATGTTTGTAGTAACCCATTGTCCCTTGACATCCTCTGCACTCCTTTTCCATAAGGAATCAAGATTCCTAGATTTGAGAAGTATGGCAAGAAGGGTGACCCTTCTAACCATGTCAATGCCTACACTACCCTCTATAGTGACTTTTCTCTTGACGATAGGTTACTCGTTAAGTTATTTCCAAGAACTCTTAAGAACGAAACCTTAGATTGGTTCTCTTCCCTACCTAATAATTTCATTAATTTGTTCAACGAATGAGTGGATGCATTCATTAATCACTTTCAAGTTCACATGTCTCTAAAGAAAACTTTTGCCGACCTCATGAGATGTAAACAGGCTAATATACCGATAAGATAACTTATTTTATCTCTCGCTACCAAGCTCTTTATTCCTTGATTGATGTCCATATCTCGAATACCCATTTACAGAAGATGTTTACTAAAAACCTTATGACATCCCTTCCAGATAAACTTACTCTCATGAATTTCCCCTCCTTTATGCACCTATGTCAAGCACTTTGTGACTACCATAACTCTACTAGTAGTTGTGACTCATGGTCCACTCCTAGTTGTGATGAGAAGCCCGATAACTCTTCCCAATCCAGTCCCCAACCTTTCCCTAAACCAAACAAAGGATTTCTCCAATTCAACCCTTCATCTTCAAACCCCCCACCCGTTAATAACCAAGTGGTTGATGTTAAGTCTACAGTGCCCTTTAATTACAGAGATCCTAAGCATACTTTCACACCCTTGCCCGACACCCTTCATAACACCATGACCCAACTACTTAAGCAACATATGATTTCTTTACCTCCCATCCATACACCTGATCCTAACAAACCATTAACCCCTTCTTATAATGCCACTAATTATTGTTACTTTCATCACCAAAATGGACATGACATTGAAGAATGTAAGTGTCTAAAGCACCTGGTGCAAGACCTCATTGATTCAAGACGTCTATTTGTTGCTAGCGTTAATGTTAAAAGCAATACATCTGTGGCACCCCCTAATCAAAATTTTCAAATCTTTACCAACCCCATGCCCAATCATAATGTGTCATTTTTCAAATCAAGTGAAACTTCCCCACCCAATGTCATGAATGTAGATTCACCAAATTTACATTCTGCTTCTCTTTAACCAGTAACCCATGCCACACCTATTAATGAAATGGTAGGAGCAATAGACATTATCCATCATAAGGGCCCAGCCAAAGGACCTCTTGAGATCTCCTTCTTTACACAAGATATACTATGAAACCTTCCTTATGGCCCTCTCTACATAGCTGGCCACATCTATGATAAGCCCACCAATAAGATACTCATAGATCCCACATATGGTGAGAATGTCATCATAGAAGAGTTTCTAGTATTACATAATATTGATGAAGGTGTCTATAATCGATCTATTGTGTGGGTCAAAACACACAATGGTTTTGTGTGCCCGACGATTGGATCGATTCTCCTCCCATTGCAAATAGGTCCCAAAACATTGGATGTTACCTTTTCAATTATTCCTCAGTTGGACCAATTTCACTTACAACTTGGCCATCCATGGCTTCATTCTATGAAATCGGTCCCATCCATCATTCACAAGTGTGTGAAGTTTCCTATTGACAATGACATATTTAATGTCCATCATAGTGGTTTTAACTCATTATCCTCTAAGGGTAACTTTTCCCTAAATGTCTTTTGGCCTGAACCTATGGAGCCCATCACCCCTAGGTGAGACTTTTTCTTCATTGCCTATCAAAATTTTAAATCCAAGAATATCTCTGAACTTTCTTTACACAACATACCTCCCTCTACCTTAGACTCGCCCATCCTTGATGAATCCATGTTGCCACTCGAATCTGATATGCCTAGCCATGTTTGAGCTAGCGTCTTCAATGGATAAGTCAGTATTACGATGAAGTGTCAGAGTGAGTGCAAGGAATTTTCAACACAAGGAGAAACAAATTGTTCCCAGTACTTCTAGAATGATCACTCAAAGGGTGGAGATGAGGTTTAGATGTTCCACATCACCTGTCGAGCTCTTTTCGAGCTCTGATGGTGAGGGGTCCAAAACTGACTCAGACTACCATAGTTACCTCACGGCCTTGACTGAACTCATCAGAGTTGATGAGGAGGTGCTTGTAGTTTCTCCAATTACAGCAGTGGCACCATGTACTGTTGTTGGATCTAGTCCTGGTACAAGCATGTGTAAAAAACCAGTCTCGTTTCTTACTGAAGTTGGAACCTAAAGCGGTCACTTGTATCGGGGCCGTGTGATTGCTCGGGGTGTTGGGAAATGAGTGGTGTTGTTGGGACAATGTTTTTTATCTTTTCCGACTGGTTACAGTAGTGTAAGCATTTTGGTTCCTTTGTGCGTATTGCAATCATTTTTTGATGGTGAGGAGTTTTTTGTGGTGAATTTGAATTTCATTTGGTAAAAGTGAAATTCATTTTGAAATGAACAATGAAGCTTGATGCTTGTTGCTCTCCTATTCTATAAAGGAGATTTCACAACTCATTGTTAAGGTTCAGATTTTTTCTATCGTAAGGCTTAGGCTGTGTACAGAAAGGTTATATTGTGGTATTTTGGAACGTTCTAGTTGGAAAATCATTCCAGGTCGGGTGTTGTATAAAATAAGTATAATATGGTTTTATAAGAATGGATATCAATGAATCTACAAAACAATTAAGACAATTGCTCTCCTGTGTACATATCATGGACTATGAATGGATTTATCAATGGTTTCTTCATTCAGTTTCAATGGTATATTTGGATGTGTAATTAGTTTTCTTGCTTTAACTTAATGAGTTAATCAAATGCTTGAAAAGGAATTACAAGTCTATGATAATGTGCTAAGGATTTACTAAGGAGTACTATTTTAATTAATGGAAAATCTCATAATGTAAGGCATTATAATGATAAGTTCCATGATATTAGGGTTATGTTTTATGTGACTCCTGCCCAGTTGGATGAGGCACTGGATAGTTCATTCCAGATCCATTTTAGAAGTTTAAAAGATAGTAGTTGTAAGTGTAAAGGTTCAAGATCTGAACATTTTAAAAATCAAATTCTATCTCTCTTGAGATACAAACCTTATACTAAGTCTACTTTCCTAGCTTAAGATAGTTGTTTTTATTCTTTGGTCTGCCAAAACCTAGATACATGTTGTCTAATCGCATTAATAGGAATGTATTTGTGTGTAGAAGTGTTCTTGAGACATGAAGCATTTTTATGAACACATATAGGAAAACCCTCCTTGGTTTCACAGAGCCAAAAGTATAGGAGATCTTAGTCTTTGAGTGAATCTTGTCAGTTGGCCACTAACATCGTTAATTCTTAAGTATAGGGAGTGGCAACCCGTTAGAGAATTACAAATCCTTTGCTGGAAAAAACACCAACAGGTTATAGGGATGGATTTTAAACAAAGGATACTAAATGGTGTCATGATTTTAGATTCATATATACAAAATTTCCATTAAAAAAATTAATAATGAAATCTACTTGGCCAAGCATATTCAAGAAAATAGGGTCAAGAAAATTTTCATATGGTTTTCACTTCTATGCCACATTTACTTCTTCTCTATGAACCATACAATGGTAAGTCTTCTCATCTCACTCATTGTCAATAATAGATCCTAAAAACCTATAAAATATCTAATGGGGCTGTAATACATTTTTCTCTCATGGATTTAGCATCTTTACAAGAATTTTGTCTTGCATTTTTTTATCTCAATCCATTTTCAATGAACTATATAAATGTGTAGGCTACATACTCATTCTAGATAGCTTAACATGTGTTGACACCCCAAATGCATTTTTTTTTCCTGCATCATCTCATCAAGAAATAAATCTCATTTATTTAATTAATTCATAAATTAATCACTTTGTCATTAATAATTAAATAAATGTAACATATTTACATATTCAATATTTCTTTTGATTTTAATTCATTTAGGTAATTAATCCCTCTATCATCAATAATTAAATATACACTATTTATATAATTATTCAAGATTATTTTTAATTTAAATTAATCTAGCTAGTTAGTCCATATCCTTGGTTAATTATGTAAGGTGTATTATTTATTGAGTTGATAAAGTTAATTTCTCTTGTCATCATTAATTAAGTTTTATTTATTTATTTATTGGAGATAATTATCACTATTAGTTAATTGTATAAATATTATTATTTACTTGACCTAGCCTAACCTTTACTTTGATTAATTAATTAGAATATTTCTAATTAATTAAATCTTTTTTCATCTTCTAATCTCCACCATCCATTTTTCCAAGAACATATACACCCTTAATTCTTACACGTGATATCCTTCACTTCTCATTGGCACAGAAATACCCATATTCATAGATATGTGTGACATCTTCCACTTCTCATTGTTATAAAAATCCTTACATTCTCATGCATGTGTGACATCTTCCACTTATGTTATCACATAAATCCTCAGATTCTCTCACATATGTATGATATCCCACTTCTCGTTTCCACACATTCTTATATCCTCCCACATGTGAGATTCATCCACCTTTAATTCTAAATATTTAATATCCTTTCATATATGCAAGTTAGCACCATCCATCGTAGATCCTAAATGAATCTCCATTCTCAATTTTCATAACCATCAAGATACCCTTGATATTCCATGAAAATACTTATCTATTTATTTATTGATTTAGTTTATGTTATGTTGTCTTAACTTTGTTCTCTCTATAAGAATAATTGTTAAATATCAAAAAACTATGAAACTAATCACATTTTTATAGGATCCATTTGTCAAAGACTAATTATCTAACAATATTAGTTTTACATTTTATTTTCTAAGGAAATTAATCTTGCATGCTTTGCTTATTTCCTTATTTTTGTGACATGCCTTCATTTGTTAAGAAATATATGCTCTATTTTTGTGAATCAGGGTGAAATTGAAGGAAAAACGTAGCTTATTTCAAATATGCTGCCTAAAATATGGGTGTACATTCTCTTCGCTCACTCAATTTTTGATCTTGGGAGTAAGATTTACACCAATCTCTTCATTTTTTATTATTTTTAGCAATTGTTTTCTCACACTAAAATAGGTTTTTGAAAATGTATATTCTCATGGAATGAAAAATGGCACATGATTCCACACATAATGTAAATTTATTATTCACAAAGGTTGTTAGGATACATAGCCTACAAAAATTTAAATTTTCTTACAATGATACTAATTTTGTGGGATATTTTTGGAAGAATATTTGGAAGAAGACATGAACTAATTAAAATTTTAATTCTATGTATCATTCTCATAATGATTGTTAGATCAACATTTTTAACCAAACCTTGGGAACTTTTCTACAATTCTTAGTTCAAAATCAGCCTCAATAGTGACATTTTGTAGTGCCCCTCTCATTTGAATCTTGTTAATGTGAGATTGGTGTTTCAACTTCACTATTTACTCATGGTTGTTGTGGCGATTATTTTATGGCTATGAATGATGTGTATAAACCACCACATGTTTGAAATGGGATTCCTCAACATGTTGATTGTTGATATTTTGGTAAGTTTACATGCTTGGTTTGTCATTATGCTTCAATTCATTGATATGTATTGTATAGGTGTGGTTAAATGTAATCCTGATTATTGATGTTTAGAATAAATAATTTATATGACAAATATATAGATGTTATTTTATTCTTATGCTATTGGACCCAATGGGGATGATTATGTTGTGCTTTGACTGCATATAAATTGAGTAGGTACCTTGATGTGCATTGAATGGTTACATGTAAAAGGTTATTCCTGGACTTGGAAACATAGGTCCAAGTTATTAGCCAATGGTGGTTAATTTGGAGATTTCACATTGGAACTCCTTATCCATTCACTAATTGTACTCACATTGTATTCAAAACATGTCATGTTTGACCTTATGTAAAGCAAGATATGATTTAGGAGTTATTCTGGAATCCCTATGTGTCATCAATGAACAAGAAATTTTTGATTCAATTAATGGTTTAATAAATTATATTTTTTATGCAAATGAAATACTAGGAATTTAAATTATTCTCATATTTATTATTAAAATATCCTCTGTGTTTCACAAAAAGGGGAAAATGGAATGAAAGTAAGTTAATATTTAATTTAAATTTTAAAAAATTCCTTGGTTTGGAAAAAGGTAAACAGAAAAGGGGTTTTATATTTTCATTGTGTACTTTTATTTTGAGAAGAAATTTGAGAGGAAAAAACCCTCTTATGAATATTTTAGAGCTTTATTGGTTGGGATTGTATTTAGTGGAAAAATTGACGAGAAAGGATTCATTGGGATAGGAATAGATAGGGGAGTGTGCATGTTGGTTCATGTGAGATCTCATTTTTTTAATTTTTGATGTGTTTGTCATTTTAAACTTTGGAGGAAATTAAGATATTTTGATTTTTTAAATTTATGTGAGAAATTTATTTCAAAATAATTTATGGGAATAGGTTTAGGGGAGTGTAGAATCCTCCCAAACTATGTTATTTTTCAATTTAGATGATTGAATTTAGAGTTTTATTTAATATTTGATTTTTTCAAAAAATGCAAGGTTGTAATGTCCAATTTTTAAGAATTGAGTAAAATACATGTTTTATAGCATAAAAGGGGTGTTGGGAATTTTTTCTACCAAAGGGTATTTTTAGAGTTTTTATTTTTAAAGTTTCAAAATTTGATGAATTTCAATGTTCGATTTGTGAAATTTCTAGTCTTCACCTTGTAAAAATATTATGAAAATTCAAAATTTCTCATGTAAATGAATGTTTTAAAAAGAGGTTACTTCATGAAATGTGATAATAAGTGTTGTGGAAAAATCTCATTGAATTTGGAAAAAGTTTGATTTTTTCATTATTTTCCACACCACATTCAATAGAGGATGTGATGAGCTTAGGGTGTAGGTATTAGAGGGAGTTATGGGAATGGCTGCAAATGTGAACTAGAACCAAAGTAGAATGTAGGAAATAGTAGTGTGGGGATTTTTTATTAATAATTGAAAACTAATGAAATATGGGTAATTAATTAACCAAGATAATGGATATCCCTCTTGTGCCTAGAGTGCATGTATAGGCTAAGGATGATGGAGGAAGACAAGCCACTCAAAGATCATAAGAGTTGTAATATTAAGGAATTTTTTCTATATGAGAGGATACTTGGTTTTGTGTTGAGCCCCAGGTGATCCCACAATACCGGTTTACAATTTTTTCCCAAACTGGACACTAAACTATTTTTTTCTAACTAAATCTTCACTTTCGAGCACCTATAGCGACTAAACCATGAGGAATTTGAAGATGACGAAGACTAGTGATTTGTGAAAAATTTTATGTAGATTCTAAATATATTTCTTTTCAAAAAAATTGGAATCAAATTGCACTTATTTTTCCATCTCCTTGGAAAACTAGTTTTTTTAGTAAACACCATTTTTAAGGAGTGATGCTCACCATATACAACATAAAAAAAATTCCATGAAGGATAATTTTTATTTTTTTTTAGAATTTAGATATGTAACTATGATATCTAGTACTTTCATTTGGTTTCATAGTGTTTTATTGAATATTTTTTCCTCAATCAAGTTTCGAATTCAAACCAATTACAATTCAAACATACATAGACAGTATACAACATAACTTTTTTTGTATGTATCAAAATTCAATTTTATTTTTTTTGTTGGATCAAGGATTCAATATCTAGTGCACTAATATTTTTCAAAAAAAAATTGATAATTTGCTATTTTTCCACATGTGTAGAACAAAGAGCTTGATTTTCGATGAAAAACCTACATTCACAAGAAATAAAATAAAAAATAATAATTAATTTAAAATTATTTAAAATTATAGTTTTTGGGAAGCTTATAATAAGGACTACATACTTACAAAAATAAAATTAAATAAATTCATTTGATCCCCCAAAAGGTAAATCAAAAGTGGTTTTTTAGATCATCATTTTGATAGGTGTAAAGGAGACTCTATTATAGTAATGGTTTAAAACTAGTGAGGTTCTATCCAAGGGGGTTCGATCTAAGGTGGTTTGATCAAACCCTATTCAATTGGATTCCTTTAATGGAACTTTTCAAGGGTTAAATCATTATATTTTCTAAAAATATGTGATTTCAACAAAAATCAGGATCTCTCACAAATTGTAAACCAGTATTGTGGTAACAGCCCCCCACATGATAATTCACAATGACATTCCCTCTCTTGCTCGAGCTAAATTCAACCCTAGTATAGTTGAGTAGTACTTGGAGGATGATTTATTCACCTCTATGTGACCTGGTTATGCATTAGTGAGTTGGAAAAATTTAGATTATGATATGATATTGGTCAGGTTGCCAAATGTGGTTTATGGCACATACCATTTGTGAATATATCAATTAATGGCCTATATTGCGTTCATTATGTAATTTGGATGATTGGTCAATATATGATCTATTTGTGGAGTGTTTTCATCATGTATGGCATGTGTTTAAGCCCTCTCCCAATGCTTTTGGCATGTTTGTTGTTCTTGTGGCCCATGTGACCATCTGCTAGCATAGTGGGAGTGGATCCTTTTGATTCCATGAGATCATGTGGCATGGTAACCATCATTGGGGACTGAAAGTTCCAGGGTCGAGTTTGAGTTTAATACCATGTTGTACAACAATTGTGATTTATTATATTAAGTACTTCATTCAAATGTAAACTATATGTGTATAGGAAATTTAAGTCCTTTTGATGTAATTTATAAATTTGATAATGGAAACAATGTATTGGTTTAGTTACATGTCTTGGTATTGGTACCAAGCATGATTGATTTATTTACTTCATAATTATACTATGAAAATGATAAAATGAACTTAGGAACATTTAAATTAGTATTTAAAATTAGTTTTGATGCTTTCTTTCATAGTTGGGCAACCCAGTATTGTACCTAGGTGGCCCAATTTCACTCAAAACTGAGCTAGAGTATCAGAAAACTATCTAAGTCTACTTGGGAGGCCTAGTAGAATAGTGTGGTAGCTTGTTCATCATTGGGGCAACTATTTTCTAGGGTAAAAAGTTTTTAAAAAATTATAATAATGTTGGGATGACTTGGTCCTATGGTCAAGTGACCTAGTTCCCCATACAAATAATAGAATGTTAATCCTCCATGATTAGCTAGTGGTTTTCAAATCCTAATGCCACTGATGAATAAATTTTATGCCTTGTCATTTTATTTTTCTATGGTTAACTAGTGGTTTTCAAATCCTAAATCCTAATGTCAAAGTGATGAGTACCATGTTTACATATGTGATGTCATCAAATTGGGTGGAAGAAGAACTACCAATAAAAGAAGAAGAGTGGGGTGAGAAAGGATATATGTAGATTTGCAACTAACTATTGGCTTTAGCAACAATTGTTTTGGGTTTCTACTTCAAGTACTATTAAGGCAGATGTTACCATGCTATCCTTATGATCCTGAATCACATGTCTCAAGTGCATAGAAAGTTTGGTGTCATGTTCGAGTAGTTAATGGTATTAGTATAACTTAGAAGAATCATACCAACTAGGATATGTTTCTTAGGAGAGGTATAATCTCTAAGAGGGAGATCAAATTATCTTCTAATAATTTTTTAAGTACACTATAATAAGAATTAGATAGTTTAATGAAAACTTGATTAAATTTTGATCAAACTATGTTTTTTCATTTGTTTGAGAGATAGTTACCACATTATCTATTGTAATATTTCCCTTCAACCCTCTAGAAGAAGATGCCCCAAAATTATTAGGATGTGAGGATGAGGCAAAAGCCCCATAATGAGCTAATGTCTATCGATAATCTCACAATGCAATACACAAATGAGAAAAGGAAGGATATTTCATCAAGGATACTCATTCCCTTAATGTATGATAGAGACTTCCCATGAAAATTCTTTAAATGTCATGATCAAGCAAGGCATAGGGTGTTTGTGAGGAGATAGATTGGTAATGAGAAATAAAATCAATTAAATTCTCGTTGGATTGTTGCTTATAGTGGACAAGATTAGTGATTGTGACCTTGGATCCAATATTCATCTAGAACTATTGTCAAAGCTAATTCATGAGTTTATCGAAAGAGAAGATGAAATTATCAATCAATGAGAAACACCATTCCAATATGGTCTCCTTAAGGGATCGTGGGAATTTTTTTTCTAGAAAATGGTATTGATCAAAAAAGTCACTACACAAAGTGGTAAAGGAACTAGCATGTTTTTGTGGATCTCCCTTACTATTTGTAGATGTCAAAATTTGCAAGAGAGACTTAAACAATTTCATGTTGTTAGCACAAAAGTTAGTTTAAATAAGCTAACTTAGACATCCCTATGAAATATTTAACCATGTTAAACAATGCAACTAATGAAAACAATGAAAGCTAAACAAAAGAATATGCAAACATGATTAACCCTATCTCAAAGTGGATTGGTGTCACTCTGTCATGTAGGATGCAACCCTTTCCCAATCCATGATAAGCAAAAGATGCCAAGATGCATAGTGATGAAGAGCAAAATTAGTTCTCACATGTAGAGAGTAACTTTGCATGCAAATGTGTTGTGTTGTGTTGTGGTTGTTTTGGAGAAACGCTTTGCATTTTATAGATTCAAGGTTAGGAGAGTGAGATATTGTGATGAATGTGGGATCATTCATAAGCCAATGACAAGATTTCACTTGTCAAGATTTGAGAGGGTGAGGAATGTGCAAGTCTTGGCCGATGTGCCAATTTCAAATTTAAATTTTGGATGAAATGACATGTTTAGGGGGCATGAAAGGTGAAATAAATGCTAAGTTGAGTTGTGAAAGAGACATGTGAGAGCATTTAATGCTTTGTTAAAAGGGACAAGTCTTTTGGAGGGAAGATTCAAATTGACAGAATATTCCATCTTGATACCCTTTTGAAAGTAATTAGAAGAATTAATAAATCAAATAAATGATTTATTGGTGCAAGTGGGTGGGTTAGTTGAGTTTGGATTTGACTCAAATTGAGTCAAAAGCTGGAGAATGGGTGATCATGATTAGAGGTTAATTAATTCAGATTAATTAACTTGGAGGATTTTAGGATTTTGACATTTGATTTATTGAATCAAATGAGAAGAACTTTATGAATTAATCAAATAATTTGATTTATTTAATTAAGTATGATAAAGCTTAGGGAATTAATCAATAAATTGTGTTAGTTGATTAATAACAGAATTGAATGTTAGTTAAAGCGAGATGTATGATGTCTATTTTACGTGTCTACATTTTTCCCCTCTTTGAAGCAATGTACTTGTTGCATTGGTTCAAAGAATAATGCTGCCGACATCGAAATTAAAAAAAATTCTATTTTTTCGGATGCCCCAGTGAAAAGAAGTACGTTAGTACATTGCCCCCTTGAGAGATTGAGCGAAAAGATTTGATTTGAGGTCGATCTCGTGACAAAGAGGTTCAAAATGGATGTATGGACGGTTAGACTATATGATAATGATGATGTAAATGAGATGTTTGAAAGATGCTTAGAATAACAAATCTATATTATCCTTAACAACTTAAATGATTATGCAATACATGTGAGATGAATGCGTTGGATGATGTTGTCCTATGATGGTATGACGTGATTATGTAGAATGAGAGTGCGGATGCGGGATGGATGCATTGATGCAATGATACCATGTTAGTGTGAAATAGGATAGAAGAATAATGAGAGGGATCAACCCTTGAATCCAAGAAGATGCAAAAGTTCAACAAGACAACTTTATTAGAAATGATGATGAATGATCATGATGTATTGCTTATCTAGGGATGGGAGAGATAATGAGCATAACTTTCCTTATGTTTGATAACACACATAGGTGCGATGCATCAAGGTATTAAGAACCAGGATGGCGTGGTGCCTAGTGTGATGGATTTTGATTCATCAAATAGATAGGAGTACCCTTGTTCAGACTTGACAAACATGACCTTATTCACAACGTAGTTCAGGTATTGTAGACATCTCGGGCCAAAACATAAAAAGGAAAGCCTTCTTATGTGGTCAACAAGATACCTAAAACATCCTTCCTACAACAAAACAAAGTATGCATGACGAAGTTATTTTACAAGGATATCCAACAAGCATAGCAGATAAAAAGATAATGATCGTTGTCCCTTTTCTTTCTCTCTAAACCTGTTTTGTATAGGCATCATCAAGAGGTCCTTGGAATGAGCACAAAATAAGATAAGTAGATAAAAGACTAAATAAAGCAAACCAAACAAGATAATGTTCTTCATACCACTAGCCAAGACTAACTATTGTGGGGTACCTAATGCTTATGTCCATCATAGGAAAGCTTCATCCTAGGACATGTTGTGATCAAGGTTTTTGATAGGACTGATTTGGGTGATAAGCTATTGATATTCCAAGTTAACCAACTTGCTGACTCACTGCTCTAGACTTTCAAGACTCTGACGATTAGAGTGTTCACTTTTGAACCTGCTAGACTTGCTTTTGATTGACTCACCAAAGGGTGAAAGTGACGATTGACTTTATTATGAGTGATGACAATCACGGGTGAAAGTGAGATGAAATGGATGCACCATTTTGGATTTTTCAGATATTTTGAGGCTGTTTTTGGTTTTTTCAAGATTTGTGATGAATAGACTAACTTAAAGACCTATCCTAGGGGTCTCAGGAGTTGATCCATAGATTAGCCTTGCCTACGTTATACACGCAGAGACCTCGTAGTTCGACTGACGACAAACTAACTTGATGATAAGATGGAAAAACGGGTTGCCATTTTATTGCTTAAAGGATTTACCTAAGATGTAGACTAGATGGGAAAACGGATTGCCAATGTGATGGACACCTAAGGACTGACCCTAACTATCTCGGGGGATGATCAAAGATCAACCTTGACTATGTTCAAGCTCAGAGACGACGTAGTTCGGACAAGGTGAAAAACTGACAAGACTCAATGATGAATTTTTGAAGATTTTCTAATATTTTGACATGTTTATGGATTTTTGAAATGATTTGGATGTTTTTGATTTTTGATTTTTTCTGATGTTTTTGAATTTTTTGATGGATTTTTTGAATGTTTTTGAATTTTTGACGTTTTGAGAAGATTTCAAGAATATACACGAATTTGATCTGATGTCGATACAAGAACATGCCCCCAGCATGGTGTGATAGACTACTTCGATAAAGGTAGGAAAAACTGACCTTAGGAATATGCCAAGTAGTACTACTGTGGAATATGATATGGACACCAACTCAGGCCTTGGTATGGATACGAGTGAATGGGTGTATGGATGATTAATGAAATATGATGGAATGGATGAGTGAGTCGTGCAGATCCTGGTGGATAGAGAGTGTTTTATTTACACTTGGT
>CM021103.1:25508128-25583015 GCA_007115665.2 Sequoiadendron giganteum | reverse complement strand
ATAAGGTATTAGTTGATTTATATCATATTAACTGCAACATTATCTTGTTTATTCATTTGATTTAATTATCTAAAAGGGATTTGACAAAGGCAAACCCCCATGCCCTAACAATCAATATTTCTCTCTTTCTCTTTGTGTGTTTGCATATTCAGGTATCTTGGAAGCTTGGATACCATTCAAGAATGGGTTGAAGAATTTTTTAGGGAATCTCCTTGTTGGTTAGGTCAAGAATCTACACAAAAAGACACCTATAGACCAGATTCTACATTTTTAGATCTGAAAACTTATCAGGAGAAAAAGTGCAAACCAAGAGCCATAGAGTGCACCTTCAGGTCTCCCAATATCTATAAGTGGACTAGGTCACCATTAATGGTGACTTAGTCCTACTACATGTGCATTTCAAGGTTTTCTATATATTTTTGTACTCTTTTGTCAAAAACTAGTTCCAGTAGATTTTCATAGAACTGGGACTAGGTAACCTAGCTTGGTGTAAGTGTCATAGTCACCTTTTGCATCAACTTTTCTAGGATTTAAAACCTTCATACCCTCCCTTTCCATCCTCCAGGTGCACCTCTTCAATTTTACTCATTTCTATAATAGTTCATTTACATTTTTAGGTTAGCTTTTACATGTTTGCATATCATCATGTGTTTTCAAACATAGTTGCATTCTCTAGATTTTACATTAATAGTTAGTTTATATTTTGTATTTCAAGCACTTAGACACCTCACACATATTCACATCCCTAATCACATCAACCCCCATTAACACATAATCTTGAATGTAACATTAGCATTTTGGCCTACCTCTCTCCTTTTAGGTGAAAAACCCTAGAAGTGTTAGAGAGTCTTGTGGTGCCAAAATATGTGTTACACCACCATGTGCATAAACAGCGTAGGAATTAGAATATTCAATTGAGTGCATGTTACATCTAATTGAGAATTGTGAGGTTAACTCAAGACTAACATGTACAAAGGTACACAAGTCTCGACTATGCTTATTTGCACATGAAAAAACTAAAGCACCTTATGATTTGAGATGAGTAGGTTTCTCATATTGTTGATAATAGGAGCATCTTGATCAAATACGTTATCATAGATAAGGAAATATTTTAAATACTTTAGGTTCTCGATTGAGGTATGTTGTGAAGCTCATATTTAGGAGTGTTCACAATCTGTAGCCTTACAAACCTTAGATTATGAGAGAAGAGAGTGCAAGAGATAATGAATATTTTTAAGATTTTGGATGATGCTATTTTGAAAAAATACAACAATAAGGTGAGTTCATGTTAAGTTCAAATCGTAGAGGAGGAAATTTTATACCCTCAATACAATGGGACCTTAAGGAACAAATGGCTATCAACTACCTCAATTGAAATGGCTTATGCGAACTAGGAATAGATAAATGAGAGAATTAATATCATACATAAATTATTTAGACCCTTCAGATATGAAAAACCAAAATTATAGGGTAAATAGGTCTTCTAGATAGCTTGGCAAGGTCTCTATCCAAGGCTAATGTAGGATGACAGTGTGCTTTGCTAGCGTCCCATATGGAAAAAAAATTAGAAATCATTATAAAGGACACAAAATACTATACATATATTTATAGATGTAGAAGGGATGCAAAATACACATATACAATGAATGACAAAAACATAAATTCTAAAGAAACTTGGATAAAAATAACAAGTAAAGGTTTATTCTATCAATAAAGACATTTGATGAAGTCCAAGATTTCTCCTAGTTCTTCCATGTGGACATACACACACAATACCAAAGAGAAAGATTTGGGTGGTTGTATAGGATTTTTCCTCAATTAAACCACTGTATTGATGTTTCGACTTTCACAGATAGCCTTAAATGAGATAATGGAAATAGACATAAAAATGATTAAAAGAATAATGCACTAACAAAAATAGAGATAAGATGTTTTAATGGAAGCTCCTGAAGAGTTACCACCCCAAGAACAAAAGTAGAGTGGCTTGCGAGTGTAGTGTGGAAGTAACATGAATCTCCAATATGACAATGGCCTCTTTGCTAGATAAGCTCATATTTACAATAATGAAGTTTACTCTGGAAGATGTAGAAGAGTTCTTTAAAAGATATGCATAGAGAGAGAGAGAGACAATATTGTGAATTCTCAAGAATTATTGTAGAATTTTGAAGAATGGGAGAAGAAGAGAGAGTTGTGTGTATAATTTCCAAGAGAACAAAATTTAATGCCCTTCAATCCTTAAGAAAAAGGGGCTTTTTGGTCTAAATAGCTTGTCGAGCGATTCTGGGTAGGGTTGTGGGATGACAAAGGCATTACATTGTCAAAATGTGATAGGTGTAACATATCAATGAATTAATCGCTCACATATTTTTATGGGACATGATAATGGATCATTGACATCATTGTGATGTGCATTGGTCCATGGGAAAATCATAGTCAATAGTTAAGGAAGTAGTCATACCAAGTAGCAAAAGATGGTTTGGATTGAACAAGAGCATAATTATGTTAATTTGTCCAAAGGGGAAGGCATATGTAATGTAAAAGTACATAGGATGAAATTTATGAAATTACACCAATGTGACTATATCAATTGCCAAATGTACCAACCATGTGTAGTATCAATCAAACTAAATGAAATAGATCAATACCTTTCTATGCCTACAAGAGGTCTACACAAAATATATCATCGAATGTTTAAAATATGTCAATTGACTATAGTGATAGGATGATGTTGTATAGTACAGCTAGGTATAGATCGATATGGTCATAAAAAAATATTGCTTGGATAAAAAAATTATGATGCCCTTGAGGAAAATGTTTGATTTTGACAATTTGAAAATCAATCCTTAGTTTTTCAAGCCTTATAGAGACAATGGTAGGGTTAGATTTGGCCTAAAGTGCTCCAAAAAAATTTCTACCTCCAATATTAGCAACTATAACAATAAACTCGAAACCCTTTTAGATCGGTCAAAATATAACAAATTTTGACAAAAGGAAAGGTAGACTTAACTTTCTCTAACACCCGAGATTCAACTATGAGGTCCTTGAAACTTCCAATTACAGCGAACAAATCTTCAGTCCAAAATAGGTCCCTCAAATTTGGCAAGAATTTTATAGCATTGAAGCTCTGATACCCTATAGGAGTTAATGGTGAACTCATCAATACCCCAAGATCACTTGCAAAACAACAATAAATTCTACAAGAGAGAAATCAAAGAAATATCATGGCATGATTATGGATGGAAGGTTTTCAAATTGAATATGTGATGTACATATGATTCCTTGCTTATAAATGAAAATTGTGAGATAATATTAGACAAGATCCTTACATTTGTCTTAATCTTTTATAATGAGACAACTACCTCAACAAATATTAAATGACCTAGAACACAAGAATTAAATTCCTAAAGATAATATAAGCTCTAGTGACAACTAACACTATCTAGAAAGGTTCCCTTCAAGGATCTAAGTGGAAATAACATGTAAATAGGATCTACTAATGACTAGATAGGTAAAACACCTATTTACACCAACATTTTTTATAAAAAATAAACCAACAATGTACATAAAAAATGTGAGTGGTGGATTATTCTATCTCCACTTCTAAAGATATAAAGGAGGTAGATAGTAGCTAGAAAAGAACTACTTCTAACTCTAATTTGGAGTTGAGCTCTCAAAGCTCCCTTGCCACAAATTAAAAAAAACACTAGTAAAGAAACTAACAAGGATAGTAAGAGAAAAAGAGAAGATCAATTAAGCAGTGGAAAATATCATTTACTCCTTGCAAAAGAGATGACAACCCTCATATTATAGGGAAAGGAAAGGCTAAATCCTTCTTTGAACTAGCCATGGTGGCTCGTTTCCCATAATTTGACCCCTACCCTCAAATCCCTAGTAAACCCAATGTACCCTATCCCTATCCTTCTTCCCTGATATTAGTGATTGGCAATATTATACTCTTAACGAAAATGTAATGGATTTTTAACATAAATTGATGAAATCAATAGGCTAAACATTAAGATGGAAATATTAATGAAAAAGAAAAATAATAAAATTTAGCTACTTTTAGAGAGAGAGAGAGAGAGAAAAAATTCTAGAATTGGGAGGTAGCTGCTTATGTTAAAAAATCACAAAACAAGGTAGTCAAGCAAAAGGAAAAGCTTTTCATATTTTCTAAGAATATTAGAAAAGAGTTGGATAATCAAGAGGCAAGGATTGTTGTCATAGAAAAAATAGATTACAAAAATTTAATAAAATTTCAAGTATGAAAAGCTCAATGTAGAGGATATTAAAAATATCCATGAGAAGTTGAGAAAGTATAGGGTCGGTATTGATGAGGGGAAGAAGAGCACTTCAAATTTTGGCCCTAGCACTAGGATCAAAAGCACAAAAAGGAATGTAAAGGGGGACAAAAAGAAGAACTAAGACTCCAAAGGCATCAATGACAATTTCCACATAGAAGATCTGGACGCTATTGAGACACTCAAAGAACTATACTTTTTTCAATGCTAGTCTTGTGTTTTCTATTTAGGTATAGTTCTATTATTTTTATTTTATGTTTATAGTTGTTTTAATGAGACCTTGACTGTTGGTCAGTTGTTATACATCTTTTATAAAAAACTTTTTTTTTCGCATTTAGCTTTTTTAAAATAATAGAAAAAACAACTGTTCAAATAGAAATAAAGTAATTGACAAATATATTTTAGTAAACAAAATAATATATAAATTAATTGAAATAATTTATTTTGACAATATTTAAATTGTTTTGTATTAAAATTAAAAAACTCTAATTTATTAAATTGTAAATAAATTAGAATAAATATCTTAAATATCAATCTCAAATGTCTATCAAATCTCTAATATCTTCAAATGTCTTCTAAATAAATATATTTAAAATAGTTATACTAATTATATCACCATAAATTTATCTATATAAGATAAAAAGAAACAAAAACTACACACCTACATCTAAAATATTTAATTTTTTAAATAAGATATTAACAATAAAAAGTGGTTTTATTTTTATTTTAAAATCCACAGCCGTAATTCTCTTTCACTATTTCGCAAGTTTGTGTAGATCTAACATTGTGAAAAGGGTGTGATTGCATTCCAACGTAACAAATCCTCTACGCGTCTCTCATTTATTAATGGAACGAAGAGCTTTCAAGGAAGGAGATCTACTGCATCCACACAAATAAGAAAAGATCTTCGCCATGACCAAGTTGAGAAGCAAGATTAATAAGAAATACTGCTTGACTACCAATTTTTTCTTTCATGATTTTAATCGGTACCATTTACAACTACATCAAAGAGGAAACCTCTGTCAAACCGTTGCAAATCCTGAACAGTGTATTAATAAACAAATTGAAAACTAACCGCATGAGCACGGACATGCAAAATGTCTTCCCTAAAGCAACCACGAAGGGACGATGCAATTTCATTTTCTTGATAGGGTCTCTTCCAAATTTTGGAGAAGAAAAAATAGTCAGAATTAATCTTCCCCACTTAAAATGTCTTTAAACCCACAAAAGAAGAATAGATTAACATGAAACGTTGTATTGCTCTGTGCATTTAGTTTTGAAATGAAAATCTCTCAACGCGCTTTACTGTTGTTGCAACGAAACAGCCATGCATGCAACATTGTTCCTTCGTTACCTTGGAAAGCAGTCCCAGTTCCAACAAGCCCAGTGAGCAAAGTTGTTTGTAGGAGGATAACAATAAGAAGAGATGTGGCAGCGCACGACAATTGATGTCGAGGGAGTATATGCTTCTCTTTCCCAACGAGAGATCATGCATTTGCTTGGGGATGCAATAAGAGTTACGATTATGGAGCAGAGAGTTACGGTAGAACACGATACAAGTCTTGTGTTTTCAATTAGGTATAGTACGTGGTTACTTCCTCTCACCTTTTTGGCGCACAGGACCTTCGTATTATCACACCCCTTTGCTTTTTCTTCCCTGTTATGATATTAAGATGGCAGCACTTTCTCTCCCAGACCTTCTGACCACATGTGATTGATCGTGTTTTTATGTGTTCATTGAAAGCCTGAAGAGCAAATGTCACATCACAAAAGTTGTCCAGAGGGAAAATTAAGGAGATGCATGGAATGCGGCATCACCAATTGGGACTTGTAACCATTTTTCTCTGATTTGAACATAAAGCTTATAGTATATTTATGATAACAAATATTATTATCAAAATGAAAATAATTAAAAATAGAAAATGATGTAAGAAAACGTTATTAGAAATTAATTATGATACTGAAAGAATAATTGACATTTATAATTTTAAATTAAATTGTATAAAATTAATTAAAAAATATTTTTATATAATAAAATAAGTTTTTGGATTCAACTGTGTTTTTATTTCAAAATTGAAAATGAAAGGACTACGCAACTTCATCCCAAAAGAGAAATTTTAAACTTTGAAACAAGCAAAAATGTAAAATAGCATATGTAGGAAGATGGAAATCAACATGGAAGGCATAGAAGAGGAGAAAAGTTGTCTGGTAGGGCAGGAACACAAAAAGCCAGCGTAGGGGAACCTAGGCGGCCTACATGAGTCTGAAAGGAGCCAGTTTAAAAATATATATATGAAAAGGTGACTACTAAAGGCAGCATAAGAGATGAATTGAGAGGCAGCGTGCCAAAGAAAGGGGCATATAGGAGTTGCGTAGGAAGTTTTGACGGGGGGACTGAAAATTGATTTGGTGAGACATAAAGGGCGGCAAAAGGAGAGGCCATGCGGGACAGAGAGTTAGCGCCTAGCTTGTAGGTAGAGTGCACGACATTGGATATGCATTGAAGCTGCGTCAAATCTAGGCAGGCTATGTATGAAACATGGAGGAATAAAATTCAAATGCATAGTATCGTGAAGGTCGGGTAGAATATAGGAAAATAGGGTTGTAAGAGTATTGAGGGAGATATGAAGAGTAGAGTTTTGGATGTAAATACGATGGAAAGAAGCCAACGTTGGAGATATTGAAGACTACGTGGGGCAAGACAAAGGAACACATTACCACATAGGAGAGAGAATGAGGGGTAGCATTGAAATCTGAACATTGACTAGATTACAAACAAGAAGAATGGAATCACATCATTCCATGATGAAGTTTTAAAAAATTAAGTCTAGTGAACTGAGAAGAACTCACGGGGAAGAATGGGGAATTCAAGGGTCGAGGGTGTTGAAGTTGAATGTCATGGAGCAGCGTAAGAGGAAGAGGGACTTTACAGAGGTAGGGAAGACATAATGTCTCTGAGGAAGGCCATTAAGAACTGATAAATGTATTTATTGCTTTGTATTTCTGTCATGATGAAGAATGTCTAATAAAGTTGAGTATATTGGTTTACGGTTTGTTATAATTTTCATAATGTTTTGAAATTATAGACAGAGTGGATCTTCCAATAGTGACTTTGGAGTGTGAGTGTGAGTCCCTTCATTAGTGATTGACTATGCAATAAACTTTTCTTTTTCAATCTTACCACAATTTTTGAATATGCTCCATATACCAATCACATAAGATATATAATAGAAACTATTACCCTATGATAAACTAATTTTCAAAATTATAAATTTAATAAAAAAATTAATTACAAAGTAATTTACATTGGTTAACAACCATCAAAGATTTGTCATAATAAACTTAATAACATACACAAAAGTTTATATTCAACTGTATAAATTGCCATGAATTTACAATATATTACCCAAAGAATAAGGGCCATGAAGGCTTAAGAAGTGCATGTCAATACTTAAGATATGGGATCACTATCTTTTTACAATCAATGGGGAGATATTTATTTATTAAGGGAGAAAAACAATAAAAAATGCCTTAAAGGAAAGGAAAACATATGGAAATTTTGCTAATTTGAAATTGTCAAATGGTGGGAAAGATCTTCGGGTTTCTGCCTTCCATGGTGGGATATTTCTTGATTTCCTTATAAATTTATCATCTGCTCAACTTGAGCTGTCAAATTAATCCTTCGCAGTGCTGTAACTGCAGACAAATTATCAACAACGTCAACCAAATATAATTGGAAATTCTTCATGGAAAACCATTCTGCATTCATGGCATTCAACTGGAAATATAAATCATATTACAGAAACTGAAATAACAAATCAATTACTGGCGTAATATGGCATTATTTACCTAAAGCATCTTCATCTTGTGAATTTGAATCATGCTTTACGATGACTTTTCTGTGTTGAATATTGACATCAACGTTCTCAACTCCATGTAGAGCATTGAGTGATCTCCTTATCTGTTGTTCATGGGTAGCAGAATAAATTCCCTGGACAGTCATAGTTGTTCTCTGCATGATGGTGTGCAGTTATCCTCTGCAATTCCAATAGCAACAATCTCCCACTTGAAACCCAATCACTGCTGCATAGCATCAAAGATTCCCCTACTTTATCCCTACTATCAAAGTTTGACAAGACCGAGAGAAGTCCTACAAAATTCGAACTTCTCTCTCGTCACGATCTTGGTCAGAGCATCAGCTAGATTCACATTTGTATCAATCTTGGCCACCTATAACTTGCACTCTTCAACCACATGGCGAATAAAATGATGACGTAAATCAATGTGTTTGGAGCGACGATGAGATGTATGATTATTTGCCATAAAAATGGCACTCATACTATCACAAAAAAGAACAAATTTTTTCTGTTTACATCCCAACTCACTCAACAACTGTTATAACCAAATCAACTCTTTGGCTCCTTCAGATAGAGTCATATACTCAGCCTTGGCAGAAGAAAGAGCAACAGATTGTTGCAACCTAGAAACCCAACTAATCACTGCCCTAGCAAATGTAAAGGCATAGGCTGATGTAGATCTTCGTTTATCCAAATCACCTCCCAAATTGGAATCAACATATCCTTGTAACTGAAGCCCCTCTCCATGAAAACATAAAACATAATTAGAAGTACCTTTCAAGTACCTCAAAATCCACTTAATAGCTTCCCAATGCGCCTTGCTAGGATTGCTCATAAATCTACTAACTACTCCCACTGCATGAGAGATATCAGGTCGTGTACAAATCATGGCATACATTAAACTGCCAACCGCAGATGAATAAGGAATATGTTTCATAGAATCTCTTTCTTCTTGTGTCTTGGGACACATGTCAAAGGACAATCAGAAGTGATCAGCTAAAGGAGTGACAACGGGTTTAGCATCCTTCATTCCAAACCTGTCCAAAACTTGAGCAACATACTTTTCTTGAGACAATCTGATTTCTTTCTTTTGCCTATCCCTGATTATGTTCATGCCAAGAATTCGTTTAGCAGCCCCTAAATCTTCCATGGCAAAATTCTGAGCTAAAACTTGCTTCAAGTTTCCAACCACTTTCATGCTAGAACCGGTAACTAGCATATCATCAACATAAAGCAATAATAAAACAAACTCACCATCGTCAAGTTTCTTGTAATAAATGCATGGATCAGACTCACAACGGATGAAGTGATGCTCAGTCATAAATCGATCAAACTTGCAATACCACTGTCTTGGAGCTTGCTTGAGCCCATAAAAGCTTCATTTCAGTTTGCAATATAAGTGTTCCTATCCTTTTTTGACAAAACCTTCATGCTGCTCCATGTAAAATTCTTTTTCAATGTCTCCATGAAGGAATGCGGTTTTAACATCGAGTTGTTCGAGCTCAAGATCACAAACAACTACTAAACCCAAGACTGCACGAATAGAAGTCATCCTCACTACAAGAGAGAAAATTTCATTGAAGTCTATCCCCTTTTTCTGATCATAGCCTTTGACAACCAATCTGGCTTTGAAACATTTCTTACCTCCATCTTCTTCTTTTAATCAATAGACCCATTTATTTTGTAAGGCTTGCTTATTAGGAGGAAGTGTAACTAAATCCCAAGTGAGATTAGATTTTAAAGAATCCAATTCTTCCCGCATTGCCTCCATCCATCTCTGATTATTAGGATCATTGCAAGCTTGTTTGAAATTTACTGGCTCTATTTGATCAGAAAATAATAATTCTAGGTAATCAGTCAGTAGCAATTCAAAATCGTTGAATTTATCTGGGAGTTTCTTCTGCCTGGTAGACCACCGAAGTTGTATCTCAGTTGGCACATTAGAAGTTACAATGTCAGCGCCCTTTCCAGTCCCTGTTTGAGTGTCCTGTAGAGCACTTTGGTTCTTGCCAAGACATCGACCTAGCTACTCTACAATTTTTCCCTCCTCTCTATCTTGAGAGACTACATCTTTTCCATAACCAATAATAGGAGGAGTAATCGTTGGAGAAGAGGCAGACCGAATTTGATTCTGGTAGTGATCATTGACAGGGGAGCCGAATTCCTTAACTGCTAACTATTGCCTCATGCCTTGTGCATCCATGGACAGAGGTGTTGTTGTGCATCCATGAGAGGCAGTAGAGTCCCCAATTTCCTAGAGCGACCCCTATGTCTGGATGCCGTGAGAAGTGTTGGAGTCAAATTCTCCAACTATTGACTACCGCGGGTGCTCTCCCATCTCCTGGGCATCCATTCTGGAAGTGTCAGGGTGCTACGAGTGGTCAAGAAGGCCCACATTCCTTGGAGGAGAGGCTTGCGTAGGATGCCAAGAGGAATAAATGTCCTCAGAGGAAGGTACGATGCTTCTTAGTGAGCCATGTGTTCCATATTCAGCTTGCTCAAAATTCCCAGATTTCTCTTCATCATGCTGATAGGAATCAAGAGGGCCATGCTGTAATACAGAGGTGGGTGAATGAATCATTGTAGGAGGCAAAGAAACAAATGAATCCTGTGAAGTATGATTTTCAAATGCTGACAGAGGAACATATTCCTTGGAATTCATGGATTGAAATTGCAAGGTTGGAAAGGTGTGTTCATTGAACACTACATCACGAGTCTGAATAATCTTTCATTCAAGTGGATCCCAAAGTCTGAAGCCGTAACTATTCTCGCCATAGCCAACGAATATGCAACGCTTTGATTTCGGATCAAGTTTAGTCCGTTTTTCCTTGGGAGTAAGAGCAAAGGCTTCAAACCCAAAAACACGTAAATAACTATAAGAAATTCGCTTACCCAACCAAGTCTCTTCCGGAATATCAAAATTCAATTGAGATGACGGTGCTCGATTGATCAAGTATACTATTGTATTACAGGCCTCTGCCCAAAATTCTTTGCCTAATCCAGCATTCGAAAGCATACAACAAGCTCTCTCCAAAATTGTTCGATTGAGCCTTTCAGTTGCACCATTCTCTTGAGGAGTAAAGGGAACAATTTTGATCCATCAAATACCATTTTCTGTGCAAAAATTGTCAAATTCCGAGGAGCAAAACTCTCCCCCATTATCTGTTTGCAAGCACTTGATCTTGTGCCCAATTTGATTTTCGACATAAGCTTTAAATAATTTGAATTTAGTAAACACCTCTAATTTTCTAGAAAGCATATAAATCCAAACTTTCCTTGTACAATCATCAAGAAAGGTGACAAAATAGTTAGCTCCTCGAATGGAGGTTACCTTAGTGGGTCCAAAGACATCTGAATAGACCAGCTCCAAGGGGTGACTCTTCTTCTCATGACCGGTTTTCACGAAGCTAACCCGCTTCTTTTTGCCGTAAAGACAATGTTGACAAAAATCCAAATCAACAGATTTCAAACTCGGTAGTTGTCCTCTTTGGAGCATAACCGATAGCCCTTTTTTGATCATGTGACTGAGCCTTTTGTGCCAAAGTTCCGTACCGCTGTCCTCAACAATCATGGCAGCTCCCACTTGATTATGATTTTCAAAAACATATAAAATTCCAACTTTATTTCCCTTTGCTACTACCAAAGCCTCTATAGTAATTTTCCAAGTATCGGAAGTAAAGAAAACGTGGCAACCTTGAGCATAGAGCTGAATTACAGATATTAAATTCCTCTTGAGTTCAAGAACATGATGAACATCCTTTAAAAACCATTTGCTTCCATCTTGCAGCTGTAACAAAACATCACCTTTCCCAATTATATCACATGCTTTATTATCACCTAAATATACTTTTCCAAACTGACCTTCCTCATAGTTTGTGAAAGCCTTCATGCATGAAGAGGCATGAAAAGAGGCTCTGGAGTCAATAACCCAAGAACCAGATGTGGTGTCGGTAGTAGAAAGAATTAAAATGCCATCGTCACTATTATAAGCTATATTAGCTTCGCTGTCCTGCACTTTTTCTTGTGCCTTTTTATAAGATCGATAATTCTTCTTTGTATGGCCAACCTTGCCACAAAACCAGCAATCACCATTTCGTCCTCTTGACTTTGACCTCCTTGTTGATTTGAATCTTCCTTTGCTATGATCCCTGCTTCTATCTAGAGACCTTCCTCTACTTACTACCGTTAAAGCATCACCAGAAGAATCCTAATTTTTTCTTCTCATGTCTTCACTGAGAAGAGTACCTGCAATATCATCAAATTGCAACTTGCTTTTGGCAGCTACTGAGGTGCTAACAGCCATTACAACACTTTCCCAACTGTTAGGTAATGAGCAAAGTAATAGTATGGCTTTAATCTCATCATCTAGATTGATGCCTACCGAGACCAATTGGTTTATCAAGGTATTAAATTCATTTAAATGGTTTGCCATAATTCCTCCTTCCTTCATCTTTAAATTATATAATTTTTTCATGATAAATACCTTATTAGATGCTAAACCCATTTCATATGTTGAAGAAAGCTTATCCCATAAATCTTTTGAAGTCAGCTGTGATGAAACAATAAACAGTACATTACTAGACAGCGATAGGAAGATGGTAGCTCTTGCCTTTTTTTTTCTTTTTTCACAATCTTCATCCTTCATGGTTGCTGGTTTTTTGGCTTTCCCTTCTAATGCTAAAGCGAGATCCTGCTTGATTAGCAGTGACTCCATCTGCACTTTCCAAAGACCGAAATTCTGCCCTGCGAATTTCTCGATCTTCCATTTATCCGATTCTTCCATAATTCTGGAATTTCCTCTCTGATTTCCAAACAACTCTGATACCAATTGATAGATTATGAAAGCAATCAATTAAGCATAGCAAACAGAATGAAGAGAAACAGAAACAAATCACACAAACACCATCATTTATCGTGGTTCACCATATAGGCTACGTCCACACTGAAAGTAGAAGAATACTTTATTACTTATCAGTTCAAATGAATACCAGAACAATATGCAACAACATATATAAAACAACACCAACTCTTCATATACAAAGCAGTCGAACAGTCATACGGTTGGTGGGAAAGTAAATATAATCAATATTGGGTTTCATATTTAACAATTGATTTGTATTAAAATAAAATATATATAACTTATTAAAATTTAAATAAATTAGAATAAATATCTTAAATATCAATTTGAAATGTCTATCTAATTTCTAATATCTTTGAATATCTTTCAAACTAGTATACATATATTAATTAATAATATATATAAAGAACGTTGAAAGTTATCAATACTTAACACTGTTTATTATAATATTAATTAATAAAATATATTAAAATCTAATAATATATATAAAAAACTATTTTTTTACTATTGTTATATATATATATATATATATTAATTAATAATATACATAAAAAACTATTTAAGCATACATATTTTAGTTTGTAATTTTAATTGAAAAGTATTTAAATTAAAAACTATTTATTGGGAAGTTTTTAATTTAAATCTTTTTGGAAAAAAAGAAAAAGAAAATTTATTTTATGTGCTTGTTATTCTTAAGCAGCACATACTTCCACCGGCCTGTCATTTTCAATGAAGTTTCAAAAAATTTACGAATATTCATTTGTTGTTTTCAATGTATAATACTTTCAGCATAATAAACATATTTAAAATAATTATACTAATTATATCATCATAAATTTATCTATATAAGAAAAAAATAAAAAGAAACTACAGGCCTACATCTAAAATATTTTATTTTTAAATAAGACTCAAACAATAAAAAGTCTATTTTAATTTTATTTTAAAATCCACGACCGTAATTCTCTTAAAAACATAAATGAACTTTGAAATTTAAAAAAGTCAAAATTAGTAACGAACTCTCGGGTGGAAGTTTCATTCTAATTTCTGAACGACATCGAGGCAGGCAGCAAGACACCCTCCTTATAGACGGCCTGAAATACAAAGAAAGGTAGTTATACCAAGTCACGGTCTGCTGCACCGACAGAAGCGGAAACATTGAATGAATGCAGATTTCATACAAGTGAAGGAACACTGTCATTACCTGATTCAAATCCATTTCATTATTTAGCTGGTTTGTGTAGATCTAACATTGTGAAAAGGGTGCGATTGCATTCCAACGTAACAAAACCTCTACGCGTCTCTCATTTATTAATGGAACGAAGAGCTTTCAAGGAAGGAGATTTACTCCATCCACACAAATAAGAAAAAATCATCGCCATGACCAAGTTGAGAAGCAAGATTAATAAGAAATACTGCTTGACTACCAATTTTGGAGAAGAAAAAACAGTCAGAATTATAATCTTCCCCACTTAAAATGTCTTTAAACCCACAAAAGAAGAATGGATTAACATGAAACGTTTTATTTTTGCGTGCATTTAGTTTTGAAATGAAAATCTGTCAACGCGCTTTATGTTATTGCAACGAAACAGCCATGCATGCAGCATTGTTCCTTCGTTAGCTTAGAAAGCAGTCCCCGTTTTTCTGTATTAATAGGCCAGGGATGTGAAATTATAACCGATCCAACAAGCCCAGTGAGCATAATTGTTCGTAGGAGGATAAGAATAAGAAGAGATGTGGCAGCGCACGACAATTGATGTTGAGGGAGTATATGCTTCTTCTTCCCAAGCAGAACAACAGATGAAGCGATTTCTTAGGGATCTTGGAGGAGTTCAGAAAGTTGAGGTTGTGGGAAGGAGAGTTACGGTAGATCACGAGACAAGCTCCATTACTGAATCTCAGCTAGGTATAATACGTTGCTCGCACTCTTTTTGCATGCGTATTATCCAAATCTTGTGTATTTTTACTTTGTCTATTACACTGCACACACGACCTTCGTATTATCACATGCCTTTGTTTTTCTTCCCTGATACAATATTAAGAGGGTACCACTTTCTATCCAATACCACCTAACCACATCTGTTGTTTTTTTTTTTTTTTTTTTGTGTTCAGTTGAAAAACTAAAGAGCAAATGTCGCGTTGCAAAAGTTGTACAGAGGGCAAATTAAGGAGATGCGTGGAATGGGGCATCACCATTTGGGACGTGAAACCATTTTTCTTTGATTATTGTAGAATTATGAATAAGTATCTTCTGGTAAGAAGTGATTAGAATTTGAGGGAATTGTGCAGCGAAAGCGATGGAAAACCATCATAGACTTTTATTGTTATTGTGTGTGAAATATTCAATTTAAAATAAAGGCATCCTGGCGAAAATTTTCGTTTGGAGATTTATTTATTTTATGAAATAATTTAACAAATGTAAGTAAATTTAACGTGGATTTGAAGGAAGATACTCGTGATCTATAAATCTGATATTTCATGTCAATGTATAAGTTATTAAATTTGAAGTAAATGGCTGAAGAAAAGTTTGTAAAATTTATCTTTGAATTTTATGAAGCATAGGCTATTGTTAGATGTATTTATCCATTTTAAAAAATATAATTGTTTCAACGGTTAAAAGTAGTTATTTATATATTTTATATAAAAGTATATAATTTTTGTTAAGTGTTATATAGATTAATTCATGATTATTTATATACAAATAATATTTCATAATCTTTTATTTTAAGTGAGATTGGTTTATGGAGAAAATTATAAGAATTGTATCTTGAAATCTCCATTAATTATTAGTTTTGGTTCTAAGAAAATTCACCGTCAGCAATTCAACCACGGAAAATTCAGCGTCAACAATTCACCACGGGAAAATTCGCTGCCATCACAAATTCACCACAAGTCATCACAAGTAAAATTCACCACCAACAATTCACTACCACGGAAAATTAATCAAATTAATTTTAATGCAATTAATTTTCTTGGCAATGAATTGCTGGTGGTAAATTTTACTTGTGGTGAATTTGTCATGGGGGTGAATTTTCACTCAGTGAATTGTTGGGGGTGAAATTTCTGTTAGTGAATTGTTAGGGTGATTTTGCCGTATGCCATTATTTTTATTCTTTAATTTATGCTTATCATTGTTTATTGGCTAAACTTTCTCACAGAGAGGATATATTCTCTTAGATCAAACCATGGAAATGTGTATGAAAGATAAAAATGACACTCTTCAAGCATACATATCCTCCAAGAAATCTATAATGTTCTAATGTGAATTAAATATCTTCAAACACTTAGAGATATTAGATGAGTAAATAAATACATTGAAAGTCTTTAAATAAAATGACATGACAATGATTAATGCAAATTGGTATTTAATCTATTTTGAAGGGGAAAAGAATTCATTAGAATATTCTCAAGTATTTGTAGCATATTTCTTCCTTTATACAATTGATTTTCTTACATCTCGTGTGCTTTATAATACATTAATGACAATGTAATTAAACATTATTTATTTTTCTACACCATGCAATAACACATGATTTTATTTGAACATAAAGCTTATACTATATTTGTGATAACAAATATTAATATCAAAATGAAAATAAGAAAAAAACTACAAATTTTGTAGAAAATGAAATAATAAAAATGCTAAAAAAAATTAATTACACTGAAAGCGTTATACAGTGAAAGAAACAAAGAATATTGTGTAAAATTTTGAAGCTTCATTGAAAATGACAGATATGTGGACATCATTTTCAACAATTAATTGTGTGCTTTTTGAAGCTTAATATAGTGAAAGAAACAAAGAATATTGTGTAAACTTTTTGAAGCTTCACTGAAAATGACAGGTATGTGGACATCATTTTCAACAATTAATTGTGTGCTTTTTGAAGCTTAATTAATTATGTAATAATGCTTTCAGCGTAATTAATTATAAAAAAAAAATTATATTGTTTTTAACATTGAATATTTTTTTAACAGAATTATCTTTATTTTGAAAAGAAAAAATGAAATCATTTAATATTTCTCTTTAGAATTAATATTATTTAAAATTATTATATATATATTTTTAAATTACTTAAGAAGTAATTATTTAAGAGTTGTTTTTTTAAGTTTTAATACATTGTAAACTAAAAAAAGAGTTAATTGCATTTTATATCATTGAAAATGACAGGTATGTGGACATCATTTTCAACAATTAATTGTGTGTTTTTTGAAGCTTAATTAATTATGTAATCAATTTTGAGGGAAATGACGTCCACATACATGTCATTTTCAATGAAGCTTCAAAAAGTTTACACAATATTCTTTGTTTCTTTCACTGTATAACGCTTTTAGCGTAATTAATTATGAAAAAAATTATATTGTTTTTAACATTGAATATTTTTTTTACAGAATTATCTTTATTTTGGAAAGAAAAAATGAAATCATTTAATATTTCTCTTTACAATTAATATTATTTAAAATTATTATATATATATTTTTAAATTACTTAAGAATTAATTATTTAAGAGTTATTTTTTTTTAGTTTTAATACATTGTAAACTAAAAATAGAGCTAATTGCATTTTATATTTTTGAAAAAGATCAAAAAAGGTTCTTTTTTTTAAATTATATTTCAAATTTAAGGACAATGTTAAGTAAAGAAAAAATGTTAATTATTAAAAATTAAAAATTAATAATTTTATAACATGTAATCTTTATTTAATAATGTTAATTAAGATGTAAGCTTTTTTCCTCAAGAGACACCTCGATAATAATAACTTTCGCGTTTTTTACATATATTATTAATTAATATATGTATGCTAGTTATGATACAAAAAAGAATAATTGACATTTACAATTTTAAATTAAATTGTATAAAATAAACTAAAAAATAATTTTTATAAATTATTTAAGTCTCCAAGATTTATCTTTAACTTTTCTAACTTATTATATAAAATAAATATTTTTCAACACATTTATATTATCAAAGACTAAACACTATTTGACATTTGTTTAAGATAATGATTACACCTTTGTTTTAGAATTTGTACATACCTGTCATGTTCAAAAAATATATTTTGCCTTTTAATGACACGTACACTTTATCTAAAGTACCATATAGTACTTTTGATTAAAGTATAATATTAAAACAAAACCATACGGATTTTATATCAAGGACCCCTAATTCAATGCCAATGCCATGAATCATAATTAGTAATCATAAATTTTTAAAATATTTTTACTATATATTCTCGATGATAGTAAATTTATTAACATTTAATATCTTACTAAATTCTTGTTTTAGATTATAAATAAAAGTAATTTTTAAAATTTAATATTTTATTATTATTTAAGGAAGTGTAGTCTTGATGCTAATTTTACAATATAATACATTTGAACACAAAATGTTTTTCATTTAGTAAAAAATTTATTTAATATAATATTTATTTAGAATTAATCATGATAAGTCAAAATAATGAATTAAATTATTTTTTAATAAAAGAATGTTTAATCTATTTAAATTTATTTAATATTGCAATCAATGCACTATTATCTGAATAAGACAAGCACTAAAATATTTTTTATTTAAAAAAAAAAATTAATCTATTTCTATTTTAAAAGAAATTAAATAAAACATTCCTAGAATAAATCATCCTTCCTATTTAAACTATGATTAAGAAAAAAGAGCGAGATGGATTGATGAAAACATAAATATTACTATAACTTGATTAATATAAATTTACAACTAGATGTATATGAAATGAAAAACTTCAAATCATGTCTATCAAACCAATTAAGTAGCTATCTACCTCAGATTCTATCAAACCAATTAAGTAGCTATCTATCTTAGAATGATTGAGTTGACATCTATATTGGAATCTACATCCTCAAAGTGGAGCATGAGAATTTTTACCATGGTATTTGGGTGGCACGTTTTCATGTATCATATTTTCCTATGAGCAATTTATGAGCCTCTTAAGCCTATATATTAAAGGCATCTATGGAGAAGAAACCAATTAGTGTAGAGTAACTCTATTATTTTTCCCTCAAAATTTGAGCATTAATCTCGTTAAGCATGAGGGATTTGATATTATATTGTCACATATTTGTTACTTATAGTACACCAAGTGTGTTTTATTGATGTAAAAAAAATTCAAAAGGGTTTTCCTATGGAATATTTATATCTTTCTCATTATATAGTTGTTCCAATCTTTTCATATATTCATCTCTTGATATTTTTTTCTATCTATAATTACTATAGATTAGAATTCTACTAAAATATTATTCAATTTGATAACTTATAACTCTCTTCGAATAGGGTTAATAGAAAGTATTACCATATTTATTTCATATCATATGATCTAAGTTTTTTTCTTGATTTTATATGCTAGTAGGTTTGATGGGATATTTTCATAACATAATGAAATTATTTTGAAGCTTTCATTAGATATCAAGATCATAAGTATATTGTATAATATATGGTAGGAAAATTTGTGTTTAGACACTATAAATAAAGGGGAAAGAAACATGTGCTTCTTAAAAATAGAACTATATGATTTATCGATCCAATCAAATTATACTAGCATCTCAAAAGATACATTAGATATTTTTCACATATTATCTCAAACCTATTCAAAAACTAAAGCATTATAGTGGTGATAAGAGGTATAATGCCACAAAACCAAGGAGATGTATAGTACAAAATATATGTCCTCATACAAGTACCCATATTACATATTTATTGCACAATTGGTTACTTTCCTTTTGATATTGACTTTGGTTACATAATTTTGTGTATAGTAAACACTTTCATTTTCAATTTTTTTAGAGATAGAATAGTTTCTCTCACTTGACATATTGCAATAGGTTTTATTTCTATTTCCATTATCTTTTGCATCTATTGATGGACATTAACAACAATTTAAATTTCCAAGTATAACACTTCTTAATAGTGAATGACTATGCAAGAAATTTTTCTCTTTCAATCTCACCACAATTTTTCAAACATGCTCTATATAATATCATATTTAACATTCACACTTAAAATAAATGATAAAAAATAATGTTTAAAAGAAAAGAAAACACATAAGATACAGAGAAAACTATTACCCTACAAATAAACTAATAATAAAAATTATAAAGTTAATAATAATTTTTTATTAAAAATAATTTACTTTGTTTAAAAACCTTAAAAGATTCATCTTAATAAACTTAATAACATACACAAAATTTTATATTAAAATGTATAAATTTCCATGAACTTTCATATCACCAAAAGAATAAGGACCGCAGAGACTTAACAATTACATGTACAATACTTAAGATGTGGGATCACTATCTTCTTAGAATGAATGGCATATATCTATCTATGAAGCGAGTAAAACTATACAAAATGCCTTGGATAACATATGAGAAATTGGCTAGTTAAAATATTTCAAATGGTAGGAAAGGTCTCTAGGTTTCTACCTTCAATGGTGGGATTTTTCTTCATTTCCTATAAATCTATTATCTGCTCAACTTGAGTTGTTAAATTAATCCTTCACAGTGCTGTAACTTCAGAAAATTATCAACAACGTCAACCAAATATAATTGGAAATTCTTCATGGAAAACCATTTTGCGTTGATTGCATTCAACTGAAAACATAAATCATATTACAGAAAGTGAAATAACAAATGAATTATTGGCACAATATGACATATGTCAAAATTTAAAATGAAAGCATAAAATGCAAACATATAGCTGTTGTTTTGTTTTCCAGTCAAGCTGGAAATACCCAAAACTCAAATGTGAAAGCAAGAGGAGACATGCAACTTCATTTTTCTATTTAATCAACTAGAAATGACAATACAGTAAACATAAAACTTCAAACTCAGAAAATAAACTCTAACTATAGATTACAACATTTTGGGAGCGATCAGAAGCTGCTCAACCAAATTGGTAATGCTCAGGAGCTATCAAGAGCTCACTATTAGGAGCAATCACTACTCAAACACAATTAAACCACACAGCTGTTGTTGTTCAGGAGCTGTCAGGAGCTCGCACAGAATGTTCTTCACAGTCTACTGCAGCAAAACATTCTTCTTCCAACTGACTTCAACTAACTTTCTTAGCAAGTTGTCTTCATTCCTTTTGTCTCGAGAAAATATTCCCTCCTAAATTTGAAATTCACCTACCAACATTAAGTTCAACTGTAGACTTGTGCAACACGTTAGGAGCAAAGAGGAAAGTCAATCCCCAAAAGAAATCTTCTAGCTGCAAAATTGTAAATGCTCTAGCAGGTAGGTGGCAACAACAGAAGGTTTAGGGACAATCAATCTTTCAACACCCCCACTTTGTCCCAAGCCAACAAAACAATATCAAACTTGATCCAAATCAACAATGCCCAATCTTCCTCTTAGGCACTCAAAAATGTCCTTGCTCAAAAGCTTGGTGAATATGTCTGCTAACTGTTGCTTAGACCTACAAAATTCCATTTTGATTTCACCATTTTCAACTAGCTCTCTGATAAAATGATACCTAATTTCAATGAGCTTTCTTCTTCCATGAAACATAGGATTTTTTGTCAAAGCTATCAATGAAACATTGTCACAAAAGATTGTTGTTTCATCTTGTTCTTCTCTCAAATCTGTCATGATTCTTCTCAACCAAATAGCTTGATATGTTGCTGTATTTGCTGCTATATACTCAACTTCAGTTGTTGATAGGGAAACTACAGGTTGCTTCTTGGAAGCCCATGAGATAGCACCCGAACCCAAATGAAGCACATAGCCTGATGTGCTCTTCCTATAATCCATACTTCCTGCCTAATCGTTGTTAGTGTATCCAACTAGCCCATACTCTTTTGTTGTTGTGTACAACACGCTATATCCTTTGGTGCCATTTACGTACCTCGGGATCCTCTTACCCTCTTATCAATGGGTGTCTCTTGGAGTCTCTATAAATCTAAAAATAAGACTCATTGCATGCATTATATTCGGCCTAGTTGTAGTCAAGTACATCAAACTTCCAACCAAAATTCTATACATGGTTGGATCCACATTGTTACTGCAATCTTCCTTGCTCAACTTTAGACCTACAGCTATTGGTGTTGGTGCAGGCTTTCTTTTAAGCATCCTAAATATCTTCAAGATCTCATTTACATATTTTTCTTTAGAGATAAATATACCATCATACATTTGTTTTACTTCTATGCCTAGAAAATATCTCAAGAGACCTAAATCTATCATTTCAAATTCTCTTTTCATGGCCTCTTTAAAATCAGCAATGAGAAAATCATCATCTCCCGTAAAAAAAGATCATCTACATACAAGACAATAATCAAAATATTACCATTTGTTTCCTTTGTGTAAAGAGTGGGCTCACCATTACTTTTTCTAAAGCTATTGCTCATCAAATATGAGTCAATCCTATTGTACCATGCTCGTGGAGCTTGCTTCAGCCCATAAAGGGCCTTCTTTAGTCTATACAACTTGTGGTCTTGACCTGGAACTTTATATCCAAATGGTTGCTCCACATAAAATTCCTCTTTCAATACTCCATTAAGGAAGGCGAACTTCGCATCCATTTGAAACACCTTCCATTTGTGTTGGGCTACAATTGCTATTATTTCCCGCATGGTCTCCATCCTAGCGATAGGGGAAAATGTCTCATCATAGTCTCTCCCAAACTATTGTTTGTACCCCTTGACAACTAATCTTTTCTTGTGCCGGTCTATCCTTCCTTCAACATTGCATTTGGTCTTTTAGACCCATTTTACCCCAATAACTTGCTTGTTGGGAGGCAAGTTAGTTACCTCTCATGTGTCATTTATCTCTATTGCATCTATTTCCTCATCCATGGCTTCACACCATTTATTCTCTTTCATAGCTTCTTCAAACTAGATCGGATCACTATGAGAAAATAGTGCAAAATTCACACTCTCATCAAATTACTCATCATACCTTTCATCTTGGTAGATCTCCCTTAGACTCTTGGTCTTTATTAGCATTAGAGAGGCGAGAGTGGGGTCTGAACTTTCAGTACTGATGCTACTCTGCTGAACAAGCTGGTTCAGGAACTGTCGGGAGTTGTCGGGAGCTCGTCGGGAGCTGTCAGGAGCTCATCCGGAGGTGTCAGGAGATATTCAAGAGTTGCTTGCTTTCCTTTCTATCTACTCTCATCAGGAGCTATCAAGAGTCGTCGAGAGCTCTCTATCTATGACTGTCTTCCTACATCAGGAGCTGTTAGGAGTCGTCAAGAGCCGATTGTTTCTGTTGTTGTAGGATCTTGTTGATCTTCATTTTCATCTTCTTCATCACTCTGAACTGTCAAGAGCTATCAAAAGCTTTCAAGATCTATCGTGCCATCCCATGACTCATCCTCCAAGAACTCCACATCTCTACTAATGATAATTTTCTTGGTGACCAAGTTGTATAGCCTATAGGCTTTGGACTCTTCATTATAGCCCGTAAAAATACACTTCTCACCCTTTTCATCCAATTTTTTCCTCTTTTCTTTGGGCACATGAGCATATGCTACACAACCGAACACTCTTAAGTGCTCAACCGTCCATCTACGTCTTATCCATGCCTATTGTGGTATTTTGTCATGGACTGCCTTTGTTGGACTTCTATTTATCAGATGTACATCTGTTGCTACAAACTCTCCCCAATATTCAGTTGGGAGTCCCTTTGCTTTCATCATGCTCCTTGCCATCTCCACGATGGTCCTATTCTTTCTTTCAGCAACTTCATTTTGCTACGGAGTATAACTGGCTATAAGCTCCTTCTTGATGCCATTTTGCATGCAAAAATTAACAAAACAATTGGAGGTATACTCTCCTCCTTGATCTGACCTTAGGACTTTGATAAAATTCCCACTTTCCTTTTTAGCCTCGACCTTAAACAACAAAAACTTATCAAATGCATCAAACTTATGCTACAAAAAATAGAGCCATGTCTTATGGCTGAAATCACAAATAAAGGTCATAAAAAATATACTATTACCAATAGATGTGATTTGCATAGGGCCTACCAAATCCATGTGCACCAGCTCCAATGGTGCTCTTTCCCTTGTAGAGTTGCCCGATTGAAAGGGTTTCCCATGTTGCTTGCCCAAACTGCAAGCCTCACATCTAACATTAGGCTCTACTATCCTTGGCAAACCATCAACCATCTTACTTTTGGACAAAATACTTAAACCAACATAGCCTAAATGTCCATACCTGAGATGCCATAGCTTGGAGGGGTCTTCAATGGTACTCTTGAGGGTTGCTTGTTGTACTACTATACATTTTCCATTCATGAGAGGTGCAGCAACTGACTAAGATGAGAAGCACATCTCAATATTCAACAGAAACATCTAGTTCTTTGTCATTGCAATTTATGCAAACACTTTCATCCTCTAATTCTTGTCATAAATGACGCATTGGTCTTTCACCATTAGCACTTTGTATCCATTTTGGATCAGCTATCCTACACTCATGAGGTTATGCTTTAACCCTGGTGCAAAAAACACATTTTGAACCTCCTTCTTCTCACCTTGCTTGGTGTGGATCATGATAGATTATTTTCCTTTGACTGGAACTATTCCATTGTTCCCCATTCTAATCTCAAACTTTACATTTTTATCAATAAAAGAAAATACACTTACATTACCACTCACGTGGTTGTTGCAACCACTATCCAAATACTAGATTTCAGGGCTACCTTCTTCACCAATGTTGCACATGATGAAAGTTGTGGAATGATTGCCTCTAGCCACATTTGAATCAACCACATTTACATTTTGTTTTTGTTGATTATCATGTTTTTTCTAGCATTCATTAGCATAATACGCAAATTTATGACAATAGTAGTGAAAAAACCAGCAATCATAGAGATATAAATCAAGCACAGTGAACACACCAAATTGTATGCAATTAACCTATTGAATTAGATAGTAAGGGGTTTCCTTATAAATGAGAAATATCCAACCATGAGGTATTGAGGTGTTTGAACACCTCTCCGTTCTATTAACTAGCTAGGATAAATATGAGGAAAATATCAGGAAAATATCAACCTGCACAATAAATGCCTAAGTAGGCTTAGGTCATCCTGTGAGTATGCAAGCCATTAATGAATGCACTGACACCCCCCTTAAGCATAACTTAGGTAGGAATGCATAAAATGGGTCCCGGCTAGTAGCCTGGTGAGGTACCCATGTACAATGCAATCTCTCTAAAAAATAGAGTAAGATAGAAAACCCAGTGGGAAAAAACTATCCTCCAAAATGAGAGAAGAAGAGGAGAAAAACTAGAAATCCCCCCCAAGGATGATGATGATGTTGATATAGACTGTACACCAAGAAGAGCTCTAGATGAATGAACTTCCTCTTAGTGAAGGGTTTGGTGAAGATGTCAGCAACCTGGTTTGAAGATTGTCAAAAGAGTAAGTCGATGATTTGACCATGAATCAACTCTCAAATATAATGCATATGAATCTCTACGTGTTAGGTTCATTGATGTTGAACCGGATTCATGTATATCTGAATAGTACTCTGGTTATCACAATAGATGACTATAGGTTATCAGAAAGAAATACCAAACTCAAAAAGAATGCCTTAAAGCCATATAGCCTCAGTAGTTGAGTTAATAGTCCCCCTAAATTTTGCCTCTATGGATGATATAGCAATTGCATTTTTCTTCTTGCTTGACCAACTGATAGGACTTGAACCAAGTAAAAATTTGTAACTTGAAGTGGACTTATGATGCTGAATGTCACCAGCCCAATCTAAATCTACATAACCAACCAAGTCATGTGATGAACCAACTCTATAGTGAATCCCAAACCCAAGAGTACCATGAAGATAGTGAAGAATCCTCTTAGCTACTTTCCAATGTAGCTCATGAGGTTTTTGCATGAATCTCGAAACCATGCCTACTGCATAGGCAATGTCTGGCTTGATATGATTCAAGTATATAAGACTACCAACAAGTTGTCGATACAAGGTAGCATCAACCAATGGTGTAGTACATGAAGTGTCAAGCTTGACTCCAGAAAGAAAGGGAGTCAGAGATGGTTTGCAAGTAGTCATATGAAACTGTGCAAGTAGATCAAGAGTATACTTGGGTTTTACAAGAGTAATCCCTGAAGCTGATTTTGAAATCTCGATTCCAAGGAAGTAGTGAAATAAACCCAAGTCTATCATGTCAAATCTATCTTGAAGTGATGTCTTCACTATTGTAATGGCAAATGAAGAACACCCAATAATCAAAAGATCATCAACATATAGAACTAGTATTAAAAGTGAATCATCATCCCATAGTAGATACACATTAGGATCAAAATGACATCGATTAAAACCTAAAGATAGGAGGTAGGAGTCAATCTTGGCATACCAAGCTCTAGGAGCTTGTTTAAGGCCATAAAGAGATTTCTTAAGTCTACAAACGAAGGATGAATCCTGAACAAAACCTGGTGGTTGTTCCATGTAGATTTCCTCCTTGAGGTCTCTATGAAGAAAGGCACTCTTCACATCCATCTGGTGTGCATTCCATCCATGTGATGTGGCTATAGCAAGTGTGAGTCTAATGGAAGTCATCTTAGCAACTAGTACAAAGGTTTTTGTATAGTCAATGCCTACAACTCTTGGAAAACCTTTGGCTACCAATTGTGATTTTTACTTATCAACTCACCCATAATCTACAAATTTAGTTTGATATATCCACCTACATCGAACTATCTTCCTTCCCTTAGGAAGTGAAGTCAAATTCCAAGTGTGATTTCTAATAAAGGAATCATATTCCTCATCCATAGAAATATCCCACTCTGGTATGCCTGATGCCTCTCTAAATGTTTGTGGATCATAAACTGAAGCAAAGAAGGCATGTGGCCCCCCTTGAAAATCCACTTGAATCAGTCTATCATCTGTTGAATTATGTACCCCTGTATCTGTTCTATGTATAGTGTAAGATGTGGGTGAGTCTGGTGCAGATATATCAACTTCTAATGCAATCCCTAAACTAGATGAATATGAATCCTCATCACTGTGAGAACTAGAAGAAGAAGACACTACACTAGGAATCTGCTGAGAATGATCTGAATCATCAATACTGTAATCAGGATCTAAAGAGTCCACAATATGTTGAGAAGTGTCAAGTAGAGTTTCAAGAGATGTTTCTTGAAACTTGACACTTCTCTCAATAAACAACTCATGTGTGGTAGGGTGGAGTAGGCGATAGCCGTTTACACCATCTATATATCCCACAAAGATGCAAGGTTTGGATTGAGGATCCATAGCCTTGTGTTGCTCTTTTAGAATGTGTGCCATGGCATGCAAGCCAAAAACTCTGAAATGATCAACTGCAGGATTCCATCCTTTCCAAGCTTCAAAGGGAGTGATAATTCCCTTTAAGGCTTTATGTGGAACTCTATTCTATATGTAACATGCATAGTTGATTTCTTCTACCCAATATGATGGTGTGAAGCCCTTAGAGTGAATCATACAATTAGCCATCTCTTTTAAAGATCTATTTTTTCGTTCTGCAACACCATTTTGTTGTGGGGTATAAGGAACTATGCGCTAAAAATCTATCCCCTCTGGTATACAAAACTACTCAAAAATAGTGTTTTCATATTCTCTCCCATTATCCGTTCGAAGAACCTTGATGACTTTCCCTGATTTTTTTTCAAGAGCTTTGAAATCTTGAAAAGACTCAAACACTTCTGATTTTTTCCTAGGAAAGTAGACCCATTTAAAACGTGAGAAATCATCAATGAAGGTGAGAAAATATCTAGCTTTTGTAAAAGATGGATGGGGAAAATCCCTTGAAACATCACTATGTACAAGTTCTAAAACTTGTGTTGCCCTCCTTGATTTACCTTTGTCAAATTTTGCTTCTAGATGCTTGCCAAGTGCACGACCTTCACAAAGACCTTTGGAAAATTTAACCTTAGGTAATCCCTTAACAATATTCTATTGACATAGTTGTTCAAGATAGCGGTAGTTAAGATGGCTAAACCACTCATGCCATAGTTTACTAGCTTCATCTGAATGAGTTAGTAGTGTTGTTGGTGAAATATCTATAAAAAAATTGGAGAAGGCATATAATCTAGATTGGTGGTTTGCCTCTCCTATTGCTACCAAATTGTTTCTTTGTAATTCTCTTATCTCAATTGAATCTGGAGAGAACTGTACTCTCATTCCCTTCCCTAAATGAGTTATTTGATACACTAAAAGGAGATTAGTTGAGAGTGAAGGTACACACAGAACATTGGCAAATGTTCCTCCTTCAACTTCAACAAACCCTCTCCCTTTTACCAATGTTGGAGTATCATCACCTAAGGTAATTGTGGACATACTTGATGGTTCTAAGGATGAAAAGATAACCTATGAAGAACCCATATGGTGTGAAGCACCAGAGTCAAGAATCCATAATGGAGATAAAGATGCCAACTAAGGCTTTGCCCTTTGATTTCTCTTTGTCCTTAGTATTATCTTGATTTGATGAAGATGCCTTGATAGAATCAGGTAGCCCTATATTATTCTTTTTGAGAATTTTTTGTAGAACTTCAATCTTTTTCTTCATGCAGTGTTGTTCATCATGTCCAATATTTTTACAAAAGGTGCATGCAACTCTCTTTTTACCTTGACGGTCCTTTTTGGAGTTGTCAATTTTATTTTCTTTCTTAACTTCCTTGTCCTTTTTAGTGTTCTTCTTCTCCCCTTTTGAAGTTTGATGTGTTTCATTCCCTGCAAGTAGGGCTTGAGATTTCGTAGACTTCAAAGTACCCATTTGAATTAACTTTTCTTGTTCCCTTGTGAGGTCAACAATAAAGTTATCAAGTGTGGGCATTGACCATGAGGCTCCAAGAGCCCTTTTAGTAGAGTAGAAAGTTGATACAAACACCAAAAATTCTGGACCTAACTTGGAAAGTGCAGAAAGGATTAATTGATCCTCTTTCTTGTCAATTCCACAATCTTTTAAGTGCAACTTCAAGGATTTAAACTTAGTAAAAAAGTCTTGTAAAGTTGAAAAATTCCTAGGACTAAGACCTAAGAGTTGATTTTCCAACTCATGGCTTCTAAGTTCATCTATTTTCCCAAATAGTTTGTCAAGACCTTCCCAAACTTGGTTGGGTGTTTTCAAGTTCTCAACATGGAACAAAAAATTAGGAGATAAATTTAGGCATAGAAAGCCAAATTCTTGATCACACTTATGAAAAAAAAATTCTTTGTCTTTAGCTGCATTAGGTTCTTTCTCTGTTCCCATAGTAACCCTATATAAACCTTTGTTCTTAAGCACAAGAATTACTTTCACCTTCCAATCATGATAATTGAAAGGTGTTAAGGGCACTATAATAAAATTAGATTCCATATTTCTTTGACTTAGATAGTTCCTTAAAGAAATGCGAAAATAAAGAAGTTAGAAATGCGTGCAGAGTTAAAAAACACAACACAAGCACTTCTCGAGGAAGTGATAAAATGAACTACACAACACCCCCCTTGATTATTTGTTTTCCCACAATTTGGCACTTTATAGAACGAGTGCTTGTAACTGATACAAAAAGACACAATCAGACAATTTTATAAAAATAGTGCATTGGCAAAATAAACTCCCCCTTTTACAAAAGTCAATAATTGATGATATTAGCAAATTTTGGTAGTTTTAAATAAAACTAACAATGAATATTTGCAGTAAAATTAGTTAACAAGTATAAAATTTTAATGCTAATTAGATCACAATTGACTAAATAAAGGCAACCAAGTCAATGGAGGATGACACTGATACCAGGGATGACACACCAAGCACACCAAGTTGATCGGATTTTGTGGAGATATTTGGGAGACTTGCATGCCATGCCAATCTTCACATAGTGAGAAAACTGAAATCTTCCCCCCTATGATGAGAAGGGTGAGCCAGGGGTCGAGGTTGCAAATTGATGGGTGCAGCCAAGCACATGTCTCTATGCAAAACACCTCTTTGCAAAAAATCACACCTCCTCTTCTCTGACTTGCAAACGCCCCCTCCAAATGAATTTTGGCCAAAAACAAATAGAGGATTGCTACAAAGGATTTATGGGAGGAACCCACAAATTACTCTGATGAAAAAATCCCTCGGTTGAATAGAAAAGATGCATTGGTCTTTGTTGATGAAAAAAACACCTCCCTTCATACCAAATTGTGGCAGGGACTAGGGAAACACATGGGAGGTAGTTGTGGTAGGAAGAATAGAATCACCTCCTCTATTAGAAATCACGCCCACCAGCAAACATGAAAAAGTGCCTCCCTTTGGTGATATTACTGCCCTCCCCTGTAGCCCAGAGCTTTGTAAATCTTAGTTGCAAGAGATAAGAAAATATGAGTAGTAATGGAGCGCAAAAGGGAGCAGGAGCTGCAATTCAAGATCGCTCTTACTTTTCAAGTAGTGATTCAAATTTCTCACAGAGATATTTCAGCCTCTACAAGCTTAGAATTGGTTAGTCATGAAAAAAAATGCCCTTCCATAGCAATTGAAATACAATAAATAATACAAGAAAAATTGGGCACTAGTTGGTCATGACAATAAGCCAAATCATGAAGCATAAGAAGACGAGGTGAAAAGGAGAGGAGAGATTGATGATTATCCAAGAAAGGCAGTCTGTCTCCAAACTACATTTCAAACTCAGCTCATATCTCTATTTGTTTAAAGTTCTCCCAGAAACTAGAATCTTGTAGAGAGTATGCCACCACCACTCACCGATTCACAAACTTTATGGATTGAGAACCCTCTGTTCTACTCTGATACCATGAAGAAACCAGCAATCATAGAGATATAAATCAAGCATGGTGAACACACCAAATTGTATGCAATTAACCTGTTGAATTAGATAGTAAGGGGTTTCCTTATAAAGGATAAATAACCAACCATGAGGTGTTGAGGTGTTTCAACACCTCTTCAGTCTATTAACTAGCTAGGATAAATATTAGGAAAATATCAGGAAAATATCAACCTGCACAATAAATGCCTAAGTAGGCTTAGGTCAACCTGTGAGTATGCAAGCCATTAATGAATACACTGACAAGTAGCACTCAGTGTTTCTCTTTTCATTTCTCCCACTCGAACTATTGTTCTTCATGCCTCTTCGAGAGTTGTTCTGAGAGCTAATCACTCCTTCTTAACTGTTTTCTCATCCCGAGCTTTCTCCTCCAATATTTCTTTGTTTGGGTTTGCCTCTACCTCTTTGAGATCCGTTTCTACCTCTCCTCCTGCCTCTTGCATTCGATTGAGCTTTGAAATCTTGCTCTTGGGAAGAAGTAGTGGACGTTTTTAGGCACTACTCATGGGTATGAAGAGAACCCATTAACTCATCCATCATCAAAGTAGAGAGGTCCTTTTCCTCTTCAATAGCAATGACAAGTGTATCATATCTCATGGGTAGACACTTGAGAATCATTTCAAAAATCTTTTTCTCCTCCATAATATCTCCATTCGCTCTCAACTGGTTTAACAAACCTGAGAACCTTGTGTGAAAGTCTGAAACAGACTCATTTTTCTTCATTTCAATAACCTCAAACTTCAACTGGGTCTTCTGGTTATTTGTGAGAGCTGCATACTAAGTTGGGTCAATGATATCCACAAACCCATTTATCACAAAATCCCACAAATCATTTGCAACCATAATGGTCTTCATCTTCTTAGCCCAAACATCATAGTTCTGTCCATTAAAGGATAGTGGTTGTTGCCAACTCTTTCCTTCATCTCCAACCGTGTCTCCTACAAGAAAAAGAAAAAAAAACTTGATACCCAAAACAGCAAAATGCCCTAACTCACACAAAAAATGGGGCCTATAGCTCTGATACCATGTCAAGAAATCTAAAGCATGCACAAAATGCAAACACAAAGTTGTTGTTCTATTTTCCAGTCAAGCTAGAAATACCCAAAACTCAAATGCGAAAGAAAGAGGAGACATGTAACTTCACTTTTCTATTTAATCAACTAGAAATGACAATACAATAAACATAAAACTTCAAACTCAAAAAATAAACTCTAACTATAGATTACAACTTTTTGGGAGCGATCAGAAGCTACTCAACCAGATTGGTAATGTTCAAGAGCTATCAGGAGCTCACTGTCAGAAGCAATCATTGCTCAAACACAAACAAAACACACAGTTGTTGTTGTTCAGGAGCTATCAGGAGCTCACATAGAATGTTTTTCATAGTTTGTTGCTGCGACACATTCTTCTTCCAACTGACTTCAACTAACTTTCTTAGCAAGTTGCCTTCATTCATTTTGTTTCAAGAAAACATTCCCTCCTAAATTTTAAATTCACCTACCAACATTAAGTTAAACTGCATACTTGTGCAGAACATTAGGAGCAAAGAGGACAGTCAATCCCCGAAAGAAATCATACAGTTGCAAATTAGTAAATGCTCTAACAAGTAGGTGGCAATGGTAGGAGGCTCAGGGACAATTAATTTTCCAACAACATAATATACCTAAGGCATCCCCATCTTGTGAATTTGAATCATGCTTTACGATGAATTTTCTCTATTGAATATTAGCATCAACATTCTCAACTCCATTTAGAGTATTTAGCGATCTCCTTATCCATTGTTCATGGGCAGCAGAATACATTCTTTGGACGTTCAAAGTTGTTCTCTGCATGATGGCATATAGTTATCCTCTGCAATTCGAATAGAAAATCAAGATGATCTAACGGTGAAATAGAATGCAGTTTGGTAGTTGGTTGGAATGGTGCATGGAGTTGATAGTTATAAAGCCCAAGGAGAGTGTCGTGCAAGATACAGTCATCTCCTTCCTAGCACTAAACAAGACAAAATCACTGAAGCTGTAGATTTTACTAGTCCGTGATATGCAAATTCATAGTAACATAGATATATAAAGTGGAAAAACATTTATTTGGGTATGCCATTAAGTTTTTTAGAATAAATCTTTAATAGTATACAGATACGAAACATTTTTTTTAATTATTATTAAGTTACAATCTTTAAGATTAGTTTATTATTAGAGAAATAGTTATGTCAATTAGATCTTTTCAAACATTTATTCTTATCATTTAGTTTAAAAGAAAATACAAAACAATAAAATTATATGAATCATGGTAAGAAAATTTGATGAAATAAAAAAGAACAAAATTTTTATTCCAAACATTCACTATCAAGAAATATTAAACTTAAAATCGTTGTTAATGTTCATAGAAGTAAATTCTATGAAGATAGGATAATGATTAGGAAAATCTATGAAGATAGGATAACGATATGAAAATCTACTGATATTTTCTTGAAAAATGAAAAAAAGAATGGTAAATTACATTTAAGATATGTTAGAATCTCCCTCAAGAAATCTTAGGATGAAATATCCATGTTTATTATGATGTAATGGGGTATGTTACTCTTGAATTTTATTTCATTTCTATTGCTGCCATTTTTATCTCAGCCATTTTAGAATGGATAGGACAATTTATTTTTCCCTTTTATTTGTTGTCTTCTATGGAACTATCCATAAAGGAATGTAAATAATCCCTTATAGTTTTTTCACTACATTAGGGGTTAATGCATTTGACTTTCAACAATGTTAAAAAGCTCAATCCCGGTAGTGTTTACTCTTTTCATAAAAAAGAGGCAAAAAAATGAGGATGGTGCATTACTTTTTCTCCACTTTTAAATATACAAAGGAGGGGGATATTACCTAGAACAAAACTAGTTCTAACTCTAATTTGGAGTTGAGCTCTCAAAGCACCCTTGAAATAAACAAAAAAACACTTGTAAAGAAACTAACAAGGATAATAAGAGAAAAAGAGAAGAAGATCAATTAAGTGGTGGAAAAATACCCTTAACTCCTCACAAAAAGAATGAAATCCCTCATATTCTAGGGAAAGGAAAGGCTAAGTCCTTCCTTGAACTAGCCATGTCTGCTCCTTTCCCATAATTTGACTCCTACCCCCAAATCCCTAGTGAACCCAATGTACACAATCCCTATCCTCCCTTGATATAGGTGGTTGACAATATCTATACTATCAACCAAAATGTATGGGATTTGCAACATAAATTGAGTAAATCAGTAGGTTGAACATTTAGATGGAAATCTTAATGAAAAATAAAAATAATAAAAATTAACTAGTTTTAGAGAGAGAAAAAAATACAAATTAGGAGGTAGTTGCTTATGTTAGAAAATTACAAAAAGAAGTAGCCAAGCAAAAGGAGAAGCTTGTCAAATTTGTTAAGAATATTAGAAAAGAGTTGGAAGCTTGTCATATTTGTTAAGAACATGAGAAAAGAGTTGGATAATCAGGAGACAAGAATTATTTTCATAAAAAAAAAAAGAGAGAGATTACAAATTTAAGAAAATTTCAAGTATGAAAAGCTCAATGTAGAGGAGATTAAAAATATCCATAAGAAGTTGAGAAATTATATGGTCATTATTGATGAGGGAAAGAAGAGCATTGCAAATATTGACCCTAGCACTGGACCAAAAGCACAAAAAGGAATTGAAAAAAGGAGAAAAAGAAGAACTAAGACGTCAAATGCACCAATGACAATTTTCACATAGATGATCTGGAGGCTATTGACACCCTTAGAGAACTGCAATTTTTATATTCTATTCTTGTGTTTTCTAATTTGGGTTTAGTTTTGCTAGTTTTATTCTATGTTGTTAGTTGTTTTAAATAGAACTTGGTTGTTGGTTAGTTGTATTTTTGCTAAGATTTTGCTGTTTGTAAGGGTTTCCAAGACCCCTTCAAAACCTTTTTTTACTTCTTTTATAAGAAAACAATTTATTTTTTTCATTGAGTATTTTTCAAATAATAAAAAAAGAAACTCTTCTAATAGAAATAATGTAATTGACAAATATATTTTCATAAACAAAATAATATATAAATTAATTAAAATAATCTATTTTGATAAGATTTTGACAATATTTAAATTGTTTTATATTAAAATAAAACATCTAATTTATTAAAATTATAAATAAATTATAATAAATATCTTAAATGTCTATTTAATCTCTAATATCTTTCAATATCTTTTAAATAATTATAATAATTATATCACCATAATTTATTTTATATAAGATAAAAATAAAATAAAACTACACGCCTACATCTAAAATATTTTATTTTTTTTAACAATAAAATGTGGGTTTAATTTTATTTTAAAATCCACGACCATAATTCTCTTTAAAACATAAATTAACTTTGAAATTTGAAAAAGTCAAAATTGGTAACGAACTCTCGGGTGGAACTTTCATTCTAATTTCTGAACGACATCAAAGCAGGCACGTTGTAATTTGTAGACGGCCTGAAATACAAAGACACGGTTTGCTGCACCGACAGAAGCGGGAAACATTGAATGAAAATCCATTTCATTATTTCGCGGGTTTGTGTAGATCTAACATTGTGAAAAGGGTGCGATTGCGTTCCAACGTAACAAATCCTCTACGTGTCTCTCATTTATTAATGGAACGAAGACCTTTCAAGGAAGGAGATTTACTCCATCCACACAAATAAGAAATACACGTCGCCATGACCAAGTTGAGAAGCAAGACTAATAACAAATACTGCTTGACTACCAATTTTTTCTTTCGCAATTTTAATCGTTACCATTTACATGGCTAACTTACACAACTACATCAAAAAGGAAACCTCTGTCAAACGTTACAAAATGTCTTCTTGAGAGGGACGATGCAATTTCATTTTCTTGAGAGGGTCTCTTCCAAATTTTGGAGAAGGAAAAACAGTCAGATTTAATCGTCCCCACTTAAAATGTCTTTAAACCCATAAAAGAAGAATGGATTAACATGAAACGTTGTATTACTCCGTGCATTTAGTTTCGAAATGAAAATCTGTCAACGCGCTTTACTGTTATTGCAATGAAACGGCCATGCACGCAGCATTGTTCCTTCGTTAGCTTGGAAAGTAGCCCCAATTTTTCTATATTGATAGGCCTGGCCCTGTGTTTGTAGGAGGATAAGAATAAGAAGAGATGTGGCAGCGCACGACAATTGATGATCATGAGGGAGCATATGCTTCTCTTTCCCAATGAGAGATCATGCAATTGCTTGGGGATGTAATAAGAGTTACGATTATGGAGAAGAGAGTTACGGTAGAACATGATACAAGCTCTGTTACTGAATCTCAGCTAGGTATAATACGTTGTTACTTCTTCTCGCCTTTTTTCGCACCCACGGCCTTCGTATTATCACATTTCTTGGATTTTTTCACCCATGAGCTTCGTATTACACTTTCTCTCGCAGACCACCTAATCACATGTGGTTGACTGTGTTTTTATGCGTTCAGTTGAAAAACTGCAGAGCAAATGTCATGTTGCAAAAGTTTTACAGAGGGCAAATTAAGGATTATGAATGATTAGAGTTTGAGGGGATTGTGCAACGAAAACGATCGAAACCCATCATAGACTTTTATTGTTATTGTGTGTGAAATGTTCAATTTAAGATGAAGGCATCCTGGCGAAAATTTTATTTATGGGATTTATTTATTTTATGGAATAATTTAATATACAGTAAATTTAGCCTAGATTTGTAAGAAGATATTTGTGATCTATAAATCTGATATATCATGTCAAGGCATACGATATTAAATCTGAAGTAAATGGCTGCAAAATAGTTTGTAAAATTTATCTTTCAGTTTTATGAAACATAGATTGGTAGATGTTTTTTTTTTTTTTTTAAATATAATTGCATCTATAGTTAAAGTAGTTACTCGTATATTTTATAAAAAATATATTATTTTGTTAATTATGCTTTAAGATTTAATTGTTTATCATTCATATATATATATATATATATATATATAATAAATTTTAATTTTTTCATTTTAGATGAGATTGGATTAAGGGGAAAATCTTTAAAAAAATATTTTTAAATTTCATGAGTTATTATTCTAATTCTTTAATTTATGGTCATCATAATTTAATAAATTATAGTGTGAATTTTATCACGTGAGAATATGTTACCTTAGGTCATACCACGGAAATGTGTGTGATTGATAGAAATGACACTCGTCAACCATACATTTTTTCCAAGGATGCTCATACCGATTTATATTCTTTTTTAGTGCACCAATTCAAGTGTTGCAATATGAATTATATATCTCCAAATGCTTAGAGATATAATATGAGTAAATGAATGCATTGAATGTTTGTAAATAAAATAACATTACAATGGTTCATGAAAATTTGTATTTAGTCTATCCTTGAAGGAAAAAGAATTTATTAGAGTATTATCAAGTATTTGTAGCATATTTCTTCTTTTGTATAATTTATTTTGTTAAACATTATTTACTTTTTGTCATACATGGATGATAATGTAATTAAAAATTATTATTATTTTCTACACCATGCAATAACACATGATCCTACTTTAAGACAAAGCTTATAGTATATTTGTGATAACAAATTTAACTATCAAAATCAAAATATTTATGCAATTTAGAAGCATCTAAAGAATTAAAAATATTGTAGAAAGTTAATAATAGATATATGCCTTTACCTAGTTCAGAAAAAAATTCTTTGTGTTCATAAAAAACTTGTAACTGAAGCAACCCATAAATCACAGAGATAGATAACAAGCGCACAAAGCTCAACTTTGCACAAAACTGACTTGATGTATTAGATAGTAAAGGGCATACATATAAAGGAGATTAAATCAAGAATGAGGTGTTGAAGTGCATCGACACCTTTCTAGTCTCCAAAACAATTGGACAGCTCATGAGGAACATATGTCAAGAATGCCAATGAGTCATACTGTATCCATAATTATGTATGTTTAAGCATAACTTAGGTGGGCACAAAAAAAAAATGCAAATTTGAGTCTTGACAACAAGGCTTGATAAGGTAATCATTTACAATGTAAATTCTCAAATAAACTAGAGAAAGATAGAAAACCCAATGGGAAAAAACTATCCTCCAAAAAGAGAGTAATAACAAACATTTTACAAAACAAGAGAAGTAATACAATAGATCTTGCAATCACTCAGAGAACATGTCTTTTTTATTTCTCTTTTTCCTTTTTAGTGTTTTTAGATGATGAATATCTTGAATATATAATCTTACTTTCCTCAATGATTTGAGTAAGATTGTGTATTTGTTTCCTTATACAGTCAAGTGCATTATTCCCCATTTTCTTACAAAAGGAACACTTGACATATTTCTTAGTCTTTTCCTACTTCTGTGATTTTCCCCCTTGTATTTCCTTATCTTTTCTTTCTTCATTTTTGTTTGTCAATCCATCTGATTTTACACTTTCTGCTACTAAAGAATGTGGCTTGTAGGATACTATGACCCCCATCTAGATGAGTTTAACTTGTTCTTTGATCAAATCAGCAATAAAGTCATTTATATTTGGCATAGACCAATTAGAACCTAAAGCCCTTTTTGTAGAGTAGAATGTTGACACAAAAACAAAATAAGAAGATCCCAACTTGGAAAGAGTTGAGAAGATGAGTTGATTATCTTTCTTCTCAATTCCACATTCCTTAAGATGTTGGAAAAGTGACTTAAATTTGGTGAACTATTCTTTTAATGTTGGGTAATTACTTGGACTTAAGCTAATTAATTCATTTTCTAGCCCATGGCCTTTAATATCATCAACTCTCCCAAATAACTTTTCAAGAGTTGACCATACTTCATGTGGGGTTTTCAATGCCTCCACATGAAATAGAAGTTCTTTTAAAATAAATAAACACAAGAATCCAAAGGATTGGTCACACTTATTGAACCACTTTTCCTTGTCCTTGGTAGCATTTGGTTCCTTTTCACTTGATTCAACTCCACGCTTGATTAGGTTTACAACTTTTTTTTAGGAACTTGAGAAAGAAATTTTGGAGTATTCTAATCAGAACTCTCTCTAATACACCCTCCTTTTTAATACTTTTGATTTTCCCCCTTTTTGGCACTTTATTTTAGTGCATGTGTTGCATACAATAATAAAGGTGAAAGATGGCACTTTATATTTAGTGAAAAATCACCAATATTTGAAAAAGTTTGAAAAAATAGGTACTTTAAAATAGCACTATTACATTTTTCACTTTTTGCAATTTAACACTAATAAAGTTTTCATTTACAATAGCAAAGAAAAACAAATATTTTTAAAGAAGCTTGAGAGAGAATTATAGAGAAAAATTAAGCCCTCATGGGCTGGAAAAGACTAAGGGCTAAAACCCCATATGACCAGTGGACTAAAGAATATCAAGGCTTTGAATAGTGCAACTCTGCCTCTACTTCAAAAAGTGCAACTCTACCTTTGCTTCCAACAGTGAAACTTATTAACAAGTCACTTTTTCTTCCAAAACCACCATGCCTATGCTTAGTTTCAGCATCGATTTCTTCTGTGATCCAGGTGACCTTCCTTCTTATAGTCGAACTAGTTGTGGGTTAAATGAATCTACCCTCTAAGAGCATGAACAATGGCCAACAAAGGTTAAATTGTGACCTCTAAGAGATATATTCATTCCTGCAAAAAATATGTGAGAAAATAATACCCCTCAATCACTCCTTAGAATGGTCAAAATTGATACTTCATAGCAGGGGTCGCAGTCATCATAGATTGCAAATATATTCATTACAGAGATTTAAAAACACGTTAGAAATAGAGATTTTCAACTGCCTCTATGTTTTGGATCGGGTCACCCCTCTTTAATAGAGATTTCAAGCTTGAATCACCCTTTGAACAACTAGCTTCAATCACCCTTTGAACAGTGGCCTTAAAATGCCCCTCTTCAACACAAAATCACCTTAGTTCAATGAGTATTTGGCAGAGTTTTAGATGCCTAAACAATGCAACAACAAAGGGCTTCAACTAGAGCAGAGTAAGAATGGGAGTCAGCATGCATGTATTTTCCTATAGCCTGAAAACATCCTTGAACGGCTCTGATACCATGAAGCAACCTACAAATCATAGAGATAGATAACAAGCACACAGAGCTCAACTTTGAACAAAACCGACTTGATGTATTAGATAGTCAAGGGAATACATATAAAGGAGATTATCAAGAATGAGGTGTTGAAGTGCATCGAAACCTTTCAAGTCTCTAGAATAGATGGGCAGCTCATGATGAACAAATTTCAAGAATTCCAATGAGTCACACTATCTCCATAATTACTTCCTAAGTGTTACAGTGATCCCGTGTAATAATGGTTTACACTTTCTAGGAGATCCTAATTTTTTTGAAATCACATATTTTTAGAAAATATAATGATTTAAGCCTTGAAAATTTTCATTTAAAGGATTCTAATTGAAGAGGATTTGATCAAACCACCTTAGATCAAACCCCTTTGGATAGAACTCTTTTAGTTTTAAACCATGCTTCACCTATCAAAATGCTAGTAAAAAACCACTTTTGATTTACCTTTTGGGGGATCAAATGAATTCATTTAAAATTTCATTTTCTTAAGTATGTAGTCCTTATTATAAGCTTCCCAAAAAATATGACTTTTAAAAAATTTAATTTGATTATTATATTTATTTTTTATTTCTTGTGAATGTAGGTTTTTCACTTAAAATCAAGCTCTTTATTCTTCACATGTGGAAAAATAGTAGATTATCAAAAAAATATCTAAAAAATATCTATGCACTAGATATTGATGTCCTTGATCCAACAAAAAAAGATAAAATTGAATTTCAATACATACAAAAAAAGTTATGTTTTAGCCAGTAAATCATGTCTAAATTATAACTAGTTTTACTTTGAAACTTAATGAAGAAAAAATATTTAATGAAATGCTATGAAACCAATTCCATGCACTAGATATTGTAGTTACAAATCTAAACTCGAAAAAAATAGAATTTTATCCTTCATAGAAAAAAGGTAATGTGTTAGCCAGTAATGCCACTCTTTAAAAATGGTGTTTACTATTAAAAACTAGTTTTCGAAGGAGATGGAAAAAGAAGTGCAATCTAATTCCAAATTTTTTGAAAAAAAATATATTTTGAATCTATAGAAGAAAAAAATGTCACACATCACTAGTTTGCATCATCTTCAAATTCCTCATGGTTTAGCTGCTATAGGTGCCCAAAAGTGAAGATTTAGTTTAAAAAATCAGTTCAATGTCCAGTTTGACCAAAAATTGTAAACCAGTATTGTGATGCATTAATCAACACACCATAAAAGACTAGATTTTCTAGAATGCATAAGCAAGTTGGGTTCATACACATGTTTAGAAAAACTATAGTTAGTTGCATAATATCAAATGTGTCTACTTAGTAATCGATGAAAAACCTATACACTTCCTTTATTTTCCCGAGAGTATATCTTGCAAAAAATTTCCAATAATTTTATAGTTTTCTAGTTGGATAACTAATCATAAACACATCAAGGAATGGGCACCATGTATATAGAGACATTCAATAAAGTTCAATTGTTCCTTTAATCACTCAATCTTCAATTGTTACAAATGTTATTACAAATTTGCGATAAAAGCATATCATTATAACACATAAATAGTTATACATAGGACTAGAAACTTTGAACGCTCTTATTCTATTATATATGTTTTTTCTTTCTACTATGCTGCTCCCTCTATAGAATTGTTTATCCTTGGACCTCCCTCTCAAAATAATCATTACCAAGGTAGATATACCCATGACAAGAAACTCCCAAAAATGTTAGCTGGTCCTATCACATGGGTAACACTAACTCTAAGCTCCATCAATGCATAACAACCAAGTGCCCACTATAAATCTTAAAATACAAAAAACAGATTCATCGTTATAATTTAAAATTTTAATTTTAATTATTAGAAATAATACCTATTAAAATTACATAGCTTTATTGTTATTCCCTGTTCATGGGGTAGACAATATCATTTGTAGCCAATCCTAGTGTTAATCAATTTAATATTTCTTTTTCTCATTTATAATTATAATTACCCATGTATTATAAGAAAGTATTGTTTTCTATTTGAATTAGTAAATTATTTCATTTATCTAGGTTGCAAGATTTATATGAACTTATATTTGAAAGGGCTACATAATATTTGAATTATGAATATGACTAAAACATCATAAGTTAAATTATATAATGGAAGTTCAATTTAAATTAAATATAGTATGTAGTTGGAATATGTATGTAGGGATATACTACTAAATATTCTTATAACAAAATCACCTATTTCTAAATAAATATAGCCTTGTGTAAGTGAATGCCTTAGGGTTTAGTAATATCCTACTCTTTATTGTGCCTTGGATGCGCAACTATAGAAGTCAACCAAGTGCACAAGAATAAATTGATCAATGAGATTTAGTTAGTAGGAAATAATTGTTTTATATGATGCAATTCAAATCACTAAAACCATATTTGAATGGATGTGGAGTCATGAGACACTATTTAGAAAATTCTTAGCCAAGAATTGATTCTCTTTTGTTCAAAACCTTTGGTCAAAAAATTAAAAAATGATGAACAATGATTGAACATAATAGGAAAGAATGCACTATCTCTTAGATGATGATGGAGATCGTGTAGGGTTAATAACCTATGGTGATATTATAATTCTTTTATGTTAACATTTATCTATGCTTTCTTTCATGGTTTGAAATGAATAAGTGATATCCGTAAACATAATAATCTAGCCTAGAGATACACATAATAATGCACTAAGTTGGCTCACAATGACTCATAGGAAAATGGAAACAAAGTATAAATTTTGATTTTAGTTTAAAAAAATTATTTTTTACATATCTACATGTTAAAAAGATGAGCCATTTCAACTATGATGGATCTAAACAAAGGTGGTGAATAATAAATCTATTGATTAAAAATTACTCATAAGGGTTGAAGTAATCATGGATTTTTATAGAATAATGACATAAATATTATACTTGTACATTTTGTTAGCATAATCAATTATATTACATTATTAGTAGCTAGTAGCATCAAGAAGGTTAACTATTTGATAGGTTAACTAACTGTTTCAGTTAACAGTTAAATCGCTTTCACTTTATTTATCTCTCTACTTTGTCCTTTATATTGTATCTATTCTTATACTGTTCGTATTACATTGAATACATCGATCAGGCATTTACTCCTCCATATGGTATTAGAGCTACTCTTGTGTTGTCTTTGAATCCAAATGATGTAATCTTATGCCTGTAATGGATCACTCTGTGTGAAATTTTTGAACCATCACAGAGACCCTTGTCATTACTATTCCCCCTCGATAATGAAGATCTAGGAAGGGTTTCTAAATGAGCGACGATAATATGCCTGGGCATTTTGAAAGGAAATGGGGTATTGGTCCCTCCATTGCTTGATTTGAAATAGGAGATATTTTCCCAAGCATCCAATGAAAGTGTTGAAATATGTGACGTATGGCATAGATCTGTAGATGATAGCAATAATATATTTGTATTTATATGTGTTGGAATTGGTTGATGATAGCTTTGTATGTGCTGGAATTGGTTGATGATAGATTTGTGTGACTCATTAAATCTGTGATGATAAAGGCGTCCAAATTATTTGCAATATAAGTGATCAAGTATTTGGTGTTTCAAATTTTTGTAAGCTGATATGTGATCTTGTAGCCTATTAGATGCTAATGCTAGAAAAAAGAACTTGGTGAAGTGGAGGAAAATATGTGGTATATGAAGGCTAGAGGCAGAGGAGAAGACATAAAGCTGAAAGTAACTCTTCTCAGAAAGTTTTAATCACTGAATAAAATAGAAATTTAGAACACATAAAACAAACCCAAAAAGATTGATGATTTCATTGATTCAAAAATTTGATTCCACAAAGTTGCTTCTCAAACTTGTTCTACAGAGCATTCTCTGGCATTCTACATAAAACTTGCTCCCCACTCTTCTATTTTTCTATCTTCAAAAATAATAATAAAAACTTCTTACATAAAAAGTTCCTTATGAGAAAACTTGACCCCCAAGAAAAGAGAAATAAAAGACTTACAAATTACTTTTCATTTAACTTGACTTCCAAGTCAAGTAAATACCTTTTTACCTTTCATATTACAAAAGACATATTAAAGCCTTTAAAATTTAAATGCTTGGATTTAAATATTGTCCATTAAAAATAAAAGACCCGTGAAAAATAAAATCATCAAAAATGTCAGTAGCCAAAATGAAACATCGCATGGGACTGCTAGAATGCATCCTAGCCGTAAGAAAAAATGTCATGAAGAAGAGGACTCCATCGGGAGCCATCAAGAGTTGTCAGGAGCCATCATCGGGAGCTATCAAGAGTGTTCATGTTGCATCAGGAGTAAACAAGAGCAATCAAGAGTTGGAATTATTTCCAACACTCCCCCTTAATTACAACTACTATTGTCAATGATACCCAAACGATCTCTCTAATAGATGAAGTTGTCTTTCAAGTGGCTCTGTGAAAATATTTGCACATTGATCTTCAAACCTGCAAAATTCCAAAAATATTTTTCCATTGTTGATTAATTATCTAATGAAATGATATCTTGTGTCTATATGTGGGTATGTGTAGGATCATCATGGAAAATGCAGGCCCTTAAGTGGTGATCAAAATTTAGAAAATCAGAGCTAAGCAACTTGAAATAAAAATTTGAATAAGTTATCTATATATTATTTTAAAAATATGTAAGAATGGAATCTGTAGAAAATTGAATGTAGTTTCTAAACTAGTGGGTGATCCCACAATATTGGTTTATAATTTTTGGGCAAACTGGATACCGAACTAATTTTTTTTAGCTAAATCTTCACTTTCGGGCTCCTATAATGACTAAACCGTGAGGAATTGGAAGATTATGAAAACTAGCAATTTCTGATTTTTTGTTTATAGATTCTAAATATATTTTTTTCATTTTTTTTGGAATCAAATTGCACTTATTTTTCCATCTCCTTCGAAAATTAGTTTTTTTTTTTAAACAACATTTTTAAGGAGTGACGCTCATCATCTACAACATAACTTATTTTGTATGAAGGATAAAATTCTATTTTTTTCTAATTTAGATTTGTAACTACAATATCTAGCACTTTCATTTGGTTTTATAGTGTTTTATTGAATATTTTTTCCTTAATCAAGTTTTGAAGTTAGATCAATTACAATTCAGACATAGGCAGACCGTATACAACATAACTTTTTATGTATGTATCAAAATTCAATTTTTGTTTTTAAATGGATCAAGGACATCAATACCTAGCCCGAACATATTTTTTAAAATTTTATTTTGATAAGCTGCTATTTTTCCACATGTATAGAACAGAGAACTTGATTTTCGGTGGAAAACCTATGTTTAATAAAACTAAAAAAACACATACATAATAAAACCAAAACATATTAAAATTATATTCATTGGATAGCTCATTCTAAGGGCTACCATCTTCCAGTTGGGTTTGTGAATTCTCCTCAATTTTCATCCTCAACCCGAACTTTGAAGGGCGAAAATCTGGAGTCTTTTTGTGTCAGAGGGTGGGAAGGTGGGAAAAGGGGGGTTCGAGCGAACCTAAGGGATTCGCTTGAAGCCCTAAGGGTTCGCTCGAACCCTGGTTCGAGAAAACCCCCTTTCCACAATGGGAAACGTGGGTTCCCACATACAAAGGAGTTCGTTCGAACCCTAGTTCAAGTGAACCCCTTTTGGGTTCGTTCGAACTTTGTGTTTGCTCGAACCCCTCAAAACAATTTTCTTTTGCATGGGTGAGGTTTTTGGAAGTTTTCCTTTCTCACTCAAATTGTAAACCACTTTTGTGGGTTCACCCTAGTAGGTTTTTTTTTTTTTTAAATCTAATTTGGTGAAAATTTAAAATTTCAATGCAATAGTACTTAAAGTTTAGGGAAAAAATAAGTAGGTGTTTGTCTGACCACCTTAACCACAATAAAATGATAATATTTTTTTATAAGATTTTAAATATAAGTAGAGGATTCATGTCCCAATGTGATGCATATTTTTTTGTAATTTTTTCCAAGTAAATAATTAATTATGATTTTTTTATTACAACTTTTAAAAAATATAAAAACTCGTATATCTAACCACCTTAACTTGGTCAAAACTTCATGAAATTCAATTTTATTTTTTTAATCCTATAGTATGCAAAGCATAGAATGAGACACATTGTTTGGATTCAAAAAATGTGATACCGTTTGAAAGTTGTAGATGTTTTTCAATCAACCTATCAATTAGGACATTAGTCATAATTCAAATAGAAAATGAATAATAATTATTTATTAAATTCAAATTAAAGCATAATTTATATTGTTGGAAAGATGAGAATCTCCTCAAAAAACCCTTTGTGTTTCATCAATTTTGTGTAAAAAAAAGTCGTCAGCCATATGGGCCATCATATCACTTACATATCACCACTTTTTGGCCCATCATGATCCTACACATACCCAAGTTTGCTTCTCTTGTAAAAAATTGGATTTTTTGACAATGCTATAGTTGAGTTGTTGTCACAATAGATCTTTGTTACCTCTACTTGTTCTTGATTGAATTCTTTCAACACTCTTCTCATCCAAACTACTTGACATGATGCACTTGTGGCTGCTACATACTCTGATGAAAGAGTGACAATCGACTGTTTCTTTGAAGCCCATGAAACTATACCAGTACCAAAGTGAAAAACATAACCCAAAGTGCTATTTTTGTCATCTATACTCTATGCACAATCACTATCAGTGTATCGTATCAGCTTGAAATCACTTGTCTTTGAGTAAAGAATTTCATAGTTTCTTGTTCCACTAACATATTTCAAAATTCTTTTCCCAGCTTTCCAATGCGTATCTTTTGGAGTCTCTATGAATCTGAAAATTAAACTTATAGCATACATTATATCTGGCCTTGTGGTTGTTAGGTACATAAGGCTACCAACAAGTTTTTTATACAAGGCCGGATTTACATCTACTCCTTTGTCATCTTTGCTCAATTTCAAACCTGCGACAATAGGAGTTGGAGTTGCTTTGAAATTCACCATATTAAACCTTTTCAAAATGTCATTTGCATATTTTGTTTGATAAATAAATATACCATTTTCATTTTGATTTACTTCAATTCCAAGAAAGTACTTCAGTAAACCCAAATCATTCATCTCAAATTATTTTTTCATAGTTTCTTTGAACAAATCAATTGATAAGTCACCTATGAATATTAAATCATCCACATATAAACATACAATCAAAATTTCACCTTTTTCATTTATCTTGGTGTACAATGTTGGCTCACTATTGCACCTATTGAAGCCATTATGTAAAAGATAACTATCATTTTTTTTGTACCAAGCTCTTGGGGCTTGCTTGAGTCCATAGAGTGCCTTCTTGAGTTTATAAAATTTGTTTTCATGACCCAAAATCTCATACCTAGGTGGTTGTTCCACATAAGCTTCTTCTTCAAGATAACCATTCAAAAAAATTGATTTTACATCCATTTGATATACTGTCCACTTATTTTGACCTGCTATGGCCAATATTGTTCTCATAGTGTCTAAACAAGCAACCGGTGCAAATTTCTCATTGTAATCAACTTCAGGTTGTTGTGAATATCCTTTGGCTACAAGCCTTGCTTTATACTTTTGTACTTCACCATTTTCATTCAATTTGGTTTTGTAAACCGATTTAACTCCAATCATCTCTTTTCCTTATGGAAGATTCACTAACTCCCATGTTTGATTCTTTTCAATAGCATTTATTTCTTCATCCATTGTTTGCACCCATTTTTCTTCTTTAATAGCATCTTCAAAATGAATTGGATCTTCAACATGTGAATATAAAGCAAAGAGAGAATACTAACTTGCATTATTTTCACCTTTGTTTTGTTGATAAATCTCAGTTAAACTTTTGATTTTTTGTCTCCTTAAGCTTTCTAGTGGGGTTTGACATGTCACTTGAACTTGGACTAGAGGAATGTGGACTTATTGATCCAGTACTTGAAATTCCTATTATAGATGGTGTTTTCTACCCTCTTATTGTTATTCTTACATTTGATGATGGTGTCATTTGTTGACCATGAATGGGTGTGGCAGGAGTCACATTCGATGGAGTATTTGTTGGTATAAACCTTCATTATCTTCTTGTGGCAATTTGGCTGCAATATTGATTGTTTTCTCCAAACTTCCATCCCAAGCTTCATCTTCTACGAACTACACATCTATTCTAAGTATAACCTTCTTGCTAATTGGATTGTATAACTTGTATGCCTTGGATTCATCACTATATCCCACAAATATGCACTTTTTTCCTTTATTATCCAACTTTCTCAATTCATCTGGCACATGAGCATATGCTAAACAACCAAAAACTCTCATGTGTGAAACATTATGTTTTGTTCCATTCCATGCTTCTTCTGGAATCATATTGATGGCACTCTTTGTTGGAAACCTATTCATTATATATGTTGCACATGATATAGCTTCATCCCAATATTCATTTGGTAAATGTTTGGCTTTTAACATGATTCTATCCATTTCCATGATTGTTCTATTTTTTCTTTCAGCTACCCCATTTTGCTGAGGTGTATATCTATTTGTAAACTGCTTGTGAATCCCATGATCTTTGCAGAAATTTAAAAACTCTCTTGAAATGTATTCACCACCTCTATCTGTTCTCAATGCTTTGATGTAATGCGCACTTTTCTTCTCAACAAGAGCCTTGAATTGATAGAAGTATTCAAATGCCTCACTCTTATGCTTTAGAAAGTAAACCCATTTTTTCTTTGAGTAATCATCAATGAATGTCAAAAAGTAGAATCTACCACCTATTGAAGGTGTTTGCATTGGCCCACACAAATTTGAATGTACAACCTCAAAAGGGGCTTTATCTCTAGTTGACTTCCTTGTTGGAAATGATTCTCCTTGTTGCTTTCCTAAGATAAATCCTTTACATATTATTTTTGGTTTCTCTATTAAAGGTAATCCCGTGACCATGCTTTTCCTATGAAGAAAATTTAGAGCAGCAAAGTTTAAATGCCCAAATTTTATCTTATATGTCAAAGCCAATCTTCATCTTTTATTTCTTCCTGAAAGATTGTTTGCATGATAGTTGTGTTTTCTTCTTTACCCTCTTGTGGAGACATTGAATGGTGTGCTTGAGCATAGTCTACACTCAAATCGTGGAAGTGCGTGCGAGTGGGCAGGAAAACCAAAATTTTGAATCTTCGAAAAATGGTGCAAATCATGAAAGTGCAGAACCAAAGGAATCGCAAGGAGAATCGAAGCAAGATTCGACCGAAAAGCAAGGTAACGAAGATAAGATTGTTCCAGATCACGGTGGAAACAACCTAGTGGACCTAGGAGGGGATGCGGATCCTTTTGAGATTTTGTCTCGAAGTACCAAAGGACTTCAATATGATAATACTAAAAATGTAGTGGGGAAGGCTGGAGGGGAAGGAGCCAAACCCAAACTGTGGTCATCTCTCTTTGGGGTCAAACCAAACGTAAAATCAGCTTTCCCTCCTGTGTGCAATATCTCTGAACCGGCTAAGGGTGATCATAATATTTCACTAATGGAGAGTGTGTCGGTGGGAAAATTTATGGGGCCTAGACCTAATATTGAGGTGGTTAGGATGTTTGTGAAGAAAAAATGGAGAACTAATGGCCATGTTCTCGTCTCTACCCTACCAAAGGGTTATTTTTCTTTTGAGTTCTCCTATAAGGAGGACATTCTGGCTGTGAGAAGTGGAGGTCCTTGGATTATTGGAAAGTCCTCATTAGCTCTAAAGAAGCGGTCCACTAATCTGGATCTTTTAGATTATATTTTTGAAACTATCCCTATTTGGGTGATACTTCTTGGGCTTCTTTGGAGTACTAGAATGTGGATTGTTTAAGTGTTCTAGCTAGCTCTTTTGGTGAGCTCTTGTCCATTGACCCAATGACGGCTGCCAGGAAATGATTGGTATTTTCTAGGATATGTGTGAGTGTTTCCCAAAATGTGGATCTTCCGATGACTATTGAGTTCCATTCTAAGTTGGGCACTTGGGCTCAAACTGTTGAGTTTGAAAAAATCCCTTTTGTGTGTTTCAAGTGTAGGAAATCAGGTCATTGGGCCAAGAATTGTCCACTTAATGCCAGCATAACTAAGGATAGGCCCCAACCCAAGGCCAAGTCGGTCTGGAAAAAAAAGTGTGATGGGGAAGAGAAACAATTTAAATAAATGCATTTTGAAGAAAATGAAAGTAGCAAGAGGATTGTTGTCAAAGTTATCTCCAAGAACAAAGATTTGGGTGGGACTCATGTTGATCTGGAATATATTTTGGTAGATGCCCACCAGAGAGATGCGGAAGATGAAGAGAAAAAAATACTGATGGATTCTTGCAGAATAGTAAGGAAGATCTAGAAGGTCTGACACCTCGGGATAGTTTTCATGAGACCAATGACGTGGAGAGGGACATTGTTGAATGCAGTCTAGATGATATCCCTTCTCAGGGTTTTAATATGTTAGTTGAAGATGGAATTTTAAAACTGGAGATTGGGATCCCTTTTTCTTCTCCAACCTCTGGAAGAAGGGAAGAGTCTACCCTATTACCTAAGTCTATGGATTCACTGGAGAAGGGGATTGAATCTTTGAGGAACTCAAGCCAGAATGTGGAGTGCATAAATGTGAATTCTCAAAATAGTAATGGGTTTATGGATACTCTTTCGTTGGACTAGAAAGGGTTTTATGTGAAAGATTAGGATTCTGGAAAGGAGGAGGAGAGTCAAGAAGAGACTGATAGAGAAGAGTTAAGCCTTAACAATAAGAAGAGGAATAATAAAAATCCTCGGTTGAACACTCTGAAAGGGATCTCAACGAGAGCTAGAGCCAAGGTAGATTGTGGAGCCATAAAGAATAGTCACAGGAGAAGAATTGTCCGTTGGCACAGGGAAAATGTTAGCATACAGGACATTGCGGATGGTTATCAGAAGACCATTCCTAAAATTTGCAATCTCACTCTAGGTAAGATATGAAGATCATGTCATGGAATATTCAAGGGATGAATAACCTCCATAAGAGAGATGTGTTGCATAAATTTTTTAGAGATCATAAACTCGATATCTTATTGGTTCAAGAATCTAAAATGCCTAAAGAAAAAGTGGAAAAGATTAAGTTATTTAAATTATGTGGGGTTCAGGGGAATAGCTCGGAAGGTGCCTCTGGAGGTATTGTCACTTTTTGGAATCTTAATCTTATCAAAGGTGAACCGTTGTTTGAAAGTTCAAAGTATGTGGCCACCAGATTTACTCATATTAGGGATAATTTCAGCTAGATCACGTCAAATATCTATGCCCTCAATGGAAGGGGGGCTAGAAATATTTTTTAGTGAAACCTGGCTGCCTTTCATTGTAAATACATTAACGAGACCTGGGTGGTTTTGGGAGACTACAATACTCCACTGTAGGATAAGGAAAAATTAGGAGGGTCCCAAATCAACATAGAAAGCAAAATGGACCTTTTCAATTTCATCAATAATCAGGCTTTGATTGATTTAGAGTTGCAAGGAGCTTTGTTTACCTTGTCTAATCGTAGAGTAGGTAAGGAGTTGATTCAAGTTAGATTAGATAGAACCATAATTTATGATCAATGGATTCTCAAATATTTTTGCTCTTTAAAATCCCTGTCGAGGGTGGGCTCTGATCATTTTCCTGTTAGCTTTATGGTGGATCCTATTGTGGCTAGAAGAAATATCCCTTTTAGATTTGAACAGATGTGGTTACATCATCCAAAGCTTCATGTTGAGATTAGGAAATGGTGGAATATTTTTGTTTCGGGGACTGCTATGTTTAGGATGGCTAAGAAACTAAGAGAAGTCAAAAATAGGATAAGAGAGTGGAATAAAGATTATTTCGGTAATATCTTTAGAAGAAAAGAACTAAAGTCGGATCTTAAGGAGGTCTAGGAAAGGATCTAGCAAGAGGGATGTAGTCTGGAAACTAGAAAGAATGAAAATGGGCTTCTTGTGGAGATGCATGGCATCATTGCTAAAGAGGAGGAATATTGGAGACAAAGATCCAAGGTTCAATGGCTTGCTCGGGGATAAAAACACCAAATATGTCCATATGTCTACCCTAAAATGTTCACCATGTTGTGAATAAGATAACATATATTGAGGAAAACGATTTTCATTTTGAGGAGGAAGAGCATATCAAGAGATAAGTTGTTGAGTATTTTAGCAATCTCCTTTCGGCTAATGATGGAATTAATCAAAATCTTCAGGACTCTCTTTCAGCGGCTATACCCAATCTTGTTAAGGAGGAGGACAACAAAATGCTCTCTACCATCCCTTCAAAGGAAGAAATTAAGAGAGCTACTTTCTCTTTTGAAGGAAACAAACCTCCTGGACCTGATGGCTTTCCTATGTTCTTTTTTCAATGGTTCTGGGAGATTGTGGAAGAGGATGTGGTGAATACGGTTAAGGAATTTTTTGGATCAAGATGCATCCTAAAGGAACTCAATGCTACCTTCCTATTTTTTATTCCCAAACGTCCTAGGGCTACAAATTTTGAAGCTTTTAGGCCCATAAGCCTTTGTAATTCTTTTTATACCATTATTTCTAAAGTCCTAACTTCTAGACTTTTAATTATTCTGCCTTCCTTAATTTCCCCTCAGCAAAATGGCTTTGTTCCTGGTAGGAAATTTTTGGATTCGATTATTACTGTGCATAAAAATATTCATTCGCTTACCGTTTCTAAGACTAAAGGCTTCCTCTTGAAGCTTGATATTTCCAAAGCCTATGACCGAGTTGAGTGGGAGTTTTTGAATAGTTGAGTGGGAGTTTTTATTCAAAATTTTGAGCACGTTTGGCTTTAGTAATCGAGTCATTCAATTGGTTTTCCACCTCATCTCTTCTGCTACTATCACCATTTTGGTCAATGGATCTCCTTCACATTTTGTTAAGAATTCCAGAGGATTAAGACAAGGTGATCCCATTTCCCCTATTTTGTTTACTATAATGGTTCAATTCCTTGGGAGGAATCCGAATAGCTTGGTGGTTCAAGGAGCTTTGTTGGGTTTACGCCCTTCATCTAGAAATCTTGTTAGCTCCCATCAATAGTTTGTTGATGATACCATTTTGACTGGAAGATCTACAGTGGTCAAAGCTAAAACTCTTAAAAAAGTTTTGGATGACTATGAGGGAGCTTCTAGTCAAAAAATCAATATTCAAAAAAATTCTCTTTTTTTCTTCAATACTCTGGTTAGAAGACAAAACAAGATTACTAACATTTTTGGGTGCAGAGTGGAGGTTCTTCCTTCAATTTACTTGGGATTTCCCTTGGTCCTTAAGCCCTCTGACTCTTTCTGGAATTCCTTGGTGGACAAATTCAACAAAAAGTTGGCCAGTTGGAAGGTAGCTCTTCTTAGTCAAGCTGGTAAGATTCAACTCCTCAAAGCCACTCTTCAGAACCTTCCTATCTGTGCTCTGTGTCTTCTCAATATTTCTCTGAAGTATGCGGAAGCTATTGAAAAAATCTAGAAATGTTTTCTCTGGTCTGGAGTTGAAGAAAGGAGGCAGATGCCTCTCATTGATTGGGACTTGGTTTGTAGACCAAAGAAGCTTGGGGGTTTAGGCCTCAAAAGAATCAGAACTATTAATAAAGCTCTCCTTGCAAAACAGATCTGGAGAATTTTCTCCTCAACTGGGGAATGGAAGAAAATCATAAAAAGTAAATATCTGGCTAACATTGGGTCTCTTAATTCTTTGTTGGAGTCTTAGTGTCCACCCATGGGTTCGGCTCTCTGGAATGATATCTTAAAAGGCAGTAAAATACTTCATCTAGGTTTCGGATGGAGTATAATAAGTGGAAAATCTTGCGAGGTTCTGGGAGGATAGATAGCTTTCGAGGGAACCTTTGGTTTATTTTGATAGTTTCAAACATTGGGCGAACATTTGCAAGACTACTTTTGGATCCCTAGTTAAATATTACCGGAGGAATGGATGTTGGGTGAATCTTTGTCAGATAAGTATGGATCTTTCCCCTATCCAATCCTCCCTTATGGCTTTCAGATTGGACTTGAGTTTTTAGGAGGACATCTTAGTTTGGATAGCTTGTTCGTCGGGCAACTTCTTTGTTTCATCGATTGTCTCTTTGTTGTCTTTTTCTCCTGGCCCTCCCCCATTTTGGGCCAAAGCTTGGTTAAGCTACTTGACCCCGAAGGTTAGCATTTTCTTCTGGATCCTTCTTCAGAATAAGGTGCTTACAGTGGACAATCTTTGGAAGAGGGGATTTCAGATCCCTAACCAATGCTACCTTTGTAAGTGTGCAGTGAAAATGGCTAATCATTTGTTTATTCATTGTACCTTTGTGAACTCTATATGGGATAGGTTCTACTCTCTATGGAGAATCTCCTAGGTGTCGCCTAGTACTATTAAGGATCATTTTATTCAGTGGGTGGCCCCATCCTCTAATCCGCATATATGTAAGCTATGGTCCTTGATTTTTCCTTATGTTGTCTGGGGGGTTTGGAAGGAGAGAAACAAAAAAGTGTTCAGGGATAAGGAATCTTTAGAGAAACTCATGTTTGATAAAATTCTCAGACTCATTGGGAAAAACTTTAATTTGGCTCCTCTTCAGGAGGTGGTGATGGAATCTGCGATGTGTTCTGCTTATGACTCTAAAATGGCCAAAGCTTGGGAGATTAAAGGTGATGTGTCCCTAGCTTCTAAACCTACAAAAAATAATCGGGATGGTGTCTTGTGGTATCACCCTCCTAGGGGTTGGATTAAAGCTAATTTTGACGAGGCAGCGAAAGGGAATCCAAAATTGGCTGGGAGTGGAGGTGTGTTACGTGATGATAAAGGTATGTTCATTATTGCACAGTCATTGTTTCTTTAGGGAAGAAAACCAATCATTTAGCTGAAGCTTTAGGAGCCTACCATATAATAAATTCGGCTTATAGTTTTAACTTTGAGAGCATTTGGATTGAGGGTGACTCCAAGAGCATCATTGATTGCCTCATTAGTGTTTCCCCCCCATCATGGACTATTAAGTATTGGATTGATGAGACTAGGGCCACTTTATCTAAGTTTGAGAAAGTTAAAATTTCCCATATCTATAGGGAAGGGAATGGAGTGGCATACTTATTTTCCAATGAGGGAATAAGACGGAATAGAAAGGTGACGTGAAAAAATTTCCAAGATTTTCTTGCTAACGTCAGGGCCCTTATCAACTATGATTGGACTCATGGGAGAGAAGCCACATTTAAATATGATTAAAGGGAAAGGTTCCAAGTACTGCGATATTATAAGATTTGGTGGCAGAATCGTAATGAATATGACTGATGGGTTGAGTTTGCACGTTTTGTGGGTGCTTTGGTTTTGTTGCGCTCTCCTAAGTCTGCATTTTATTGGAGTGGGTACTCAAGGTAAAATTCTGTCAACAATGGGAGGAACCAGGAAAAGAGTTGAGCCTATTGTGTGCACTAAGAATAAAGAAAATTCAAATGTGTGGAAGAAAATTGAGAAGGGAGGGTTGCAACCATTCATTGAAAGACTTCATGGGCCTGAACTAAGAGCTACAGATTACTTTGCAAAGCATTGGAATAAAGGTGAGATCATTTTATTTGGAAGGAAGGTGATTGTGGATGAGGCGCTTATTGGAGAAGTTACTAGTGTACCTGTGGATGGTGTGAAATTTTACTGGGACAGGAAATTCTTGGATGAAGTTGTGATCAATTTTCCAAAGATGGAGGAGGAAAATACTAGACTTGTTAAAGTCTTTAATAGCTATTTTCATTCGAGTAGGATAAAGAAAATTTGGAGGGAGGTGCTCAGAGTCTTAATGGAGTACATTACGTTGGACAGGAGATTTACCAGAGTATACAGGTATCATTTCATTTTACTCAACCATTTTAGATATAAATTTAGGGTTTCTTTCCCTTATTACCAATTATGCTCCTTGAATTATAGCATTGAGGAGAATAGGAAAAATCTTGATAAGAATCTGGTCCTGCATGCCAACCTAATTCGGCTCATTTATGAGCATTTCAAAAGTATGTCGGCGGTTTCTAACCCCATCTCTGCCTCTACCTCGAAGGATTATGACACAAAGTCAAGCTCACCCAAGGATGTCAAGAGTTCGAACCCAGACTGGGTGGAAAAGATTACTCCTTCACCTAGGAAAAAAAGAAAGAATGCTCCTGTCGCTAAGCCTTCAAACAAAAAAGAGTGTCTTCGAAAAATTCCCCTTGAAGAGTTTGTGTCGAAGGAAAAAAGTAGGGAAGAACCTCCTGTGAATAAATTGGTGGCCTACTTGGAGGACTCTCTGGATGTTAACATTACGGAACCTATTAAAAATATTTATCTTCTGCCTCTTTTCGAGTCTATTGGTAGAGATGAAAGGCCCAGCCCTCATGCGGACCTGAACCTTAATGACCCGGATTTTGAACCTAATAGGGACTTTCTTTGCGATATTCTGCCTTTGGCTAGAAATGGAGAAATTGAAATTTTCAAAATTTTGAAGTGGGCCTTTCACGAAATTAAGGACCTAAACTTGAAAAACAAAGCCCTAACTAGTAGATTGGAAATTCTGGAAACCAAGATGGCAGAGCAGATCCCGATTGAGCCTTTGTGGACGGCAAAAGAGAAGTTGGCCATGGTGGACTACAGCTAGGAAGAGGTGGAATTTACCAAAATCCTTAAGAAGGATGGGGAGATCCTGGGAAGAGAGGTTGAGAAAATCAGGGAAGCTTTGAAGGCCACTGTTGAACACAATCACATAATTATTAAGAATAACTCTATTTCCCTAAGAGCTTTGGTGAAAAACATGGACATCACTTAGCCAAGACTCTTAATTTTGGATCTAGACGTTGAGAAGAACAAAAACAAAGTTGGGGATTTGGACCCTTCAAAGAGAACTAGGGCCAATATGAAGAAAAGACAAGACGTTGCGTCTTTGGAGACCCAGGATCTTAGGATGGTGGTCCAGGATATGGACATCCTAGAAATGGAAGTGGTTGAGACCTTGAAGTCTCTAGGTTAGGCTTGGTTTTGTTTTCATTGGTCTTTTACTGTCCTTTTAATGTGTTTTTTTTTGCTGGCTGCTGGTCTTTTCTGTTTATCTATTATTTGCAGCCTTTCTTGTCCAAGATTTTCTTTTGATCTATCTTTTCTTGGCTTGTAAACTTTGTGGTTTCGGGTCCCTGTAAAACCCATTTTTTTCTCTATCAAAAAAATTCTATTGCTGCTCATTTGAAGCTTAGCTATAAGTTGATTACTTGGATATTTTTCTAAAATTGTGCATTGTTTACTTTTGAAAAATACTCTATAACCTTTTTGAACAAGCTGTCTAATGCTCTTTAAATTGTGTTTTAAACCTGGCACAAAATACACATCTAAAATAAACTTCTTCTCCCCCTGTTTAGTTAGAATGTTGACATTTCCTTTTCCTTTGACTTCTACTTTGTTGTCATTACCCAATGTGACTTCAGATTTTACATTCTCATCCAAACTAAAAAATATTTATAAATTTCCAGTCATATGATTACTATAGCCTGAATCTAAAAACCATACATCTTTTTCATTTTCCTATGCAACATTACATGCCAAAAACATTGTGCTAGGTTCTAACTTTTGATTTTGATTTTCTTTTGTAATATTTGCATTTTGCTTACTGAAATCATGCTGCTTCTTTCTACATTCACTCAAATAATGCCCAAAATTTTTGCAATAGTGATATTGGACTTGAGATTTTCATACCTTTGGCCTTGAGGCTAATTTTAAGTTGGATTTTGAATTGGGTTATGGCTGCTACCTCTTCCACTCGACCTTAGGGTGATCCCACAATAGTGGTTTACAATTTTTGGCCAAACTGGACACTAAAATTATTATTTTTAACTAAATCTTCACATTCGGGCACCTATAGTGGCTAAACCATGAGGAATTTGAAGATGATACAAACTAGAGTCTCATCACAGTTTTGTATGTAGATTCTAAAAATAATTTTTTCAAAAATTTTGAAATCAGATTGCACTTCTTTTTCGATCTCCCACGAAAACTGGTTTTTTTCAGAAAACAACATTTTAAATAATTGACGCACACCGTATAACGCATAATTTTTTTTCCATGAAGGATAAAATTCTAATTCTTTCAAATTTAGATTTGTAACTCTGATATCTAGTGCTTCCAATTGGTTAGATAGTTTTTTATTGAATATTTTTTCTTTAATCAAGTTTTGAAGTCAAACCAATTACAATTCAGACATAGCACGACCGTATAACACGTAACTTTTTTTGTATATGTCGAAATTCAATTTATTTATTTTTGTTGGATCAAGGACTTCAATATCTGGTGCACTTGTATTTTTCAAAAAAAAATTGATAATTTGCTATTTTTCCACATGTGCAGAACAAAGACCTTCATTTTTGATGAAAAACCTATGTTTAATAAAACTAAAAAAAAAATACATAATAAAACTAAAACATATTAAAATTATATTGGTTGGATAGCTCGTTCTAAGGACTACCTAATTCTAGTTGGTTTTGTGAAGATTCCTCCATTTTCATCCTCAACCCGAGCTCCGAAGTGACAAAATTTAGGGTTTTATTGTGTCTCAGGGGGGATGAGGATTAAGGGGGGTTCACACAAACCCCTAGGGGTTCGAGTGAACCAGAGCGAACCCTAGTTTCAAAGGGGTTCGCTCAAACCCATTTCCAATGCATTTTTTATTTTTCTTTGGTGGCCAATATTCAAAGAGGTTCGCTTGAACCTTGGTTTTAGCGAACCCCTTATGGGTTCAGTTGAACCAGTAGGTTCGTACGAACCCCCAAAATTACATTTTTTTCCTTGGGGTCATTTTTTGTGAGTTTTCCTTCTTCACTTGAATTGTAAACCACTATTGTGGCTTCACCCCTTGATGAGCTGCTTCTTCCACCTCTGTAAGAGTTTCTTCCTCTTCCTCTAAAATTTGATCTACCTTTGCCTCTTCCTTGATTGATTGAAACTTGTGACTTGAAAGAATGCTCCAATGATGTGTTTGTTGATTTACTCAACCTGTGTTCATGAGAAATGAGAGATGCATGCAACTCATCGACTTAAAACTATGTGAGGTCCTTTGTTTCCTCTATGGTTACAACAATTGTCTCAAATTTTGTGTGTAAACTGCTTAGAATATTTTCAACCACTCTTCTATCTTCAAGTGTCTCACCATGTGATCTGATTTGATTTACCAGTCCAATGATTTGGGTGAAGAATGAATCTAATGATTCATTGTCCTTCATATATATAGTTTAAAATTCCCTTCTCAATATTTGTAACTTTGTTGTTTTGACTTTTTCCATACCTTGATAGGTTGTTTGTAGTATATCCCATGATTATTTGTACCTTGTTGCTACTACAATTCTTGGGAAAATGCTCTCATGGACACCTTGGAGAATAAAGAAAAGAGCTTTTGAATCCTTCTTCTTATTATCCTTGAATAAATCCTTCTCTGCTTGAGTTAAAGCATTATATGTTGCTACATCAGCTAGTTCTGGAAATAAATTCTCTACTAACTCCCATAAATCTTGTGAGAAAAACAATTCCCTTATGGTAATTTCCCAATAGTCATAATTTTTTCCATTAAATTGTGGAATATGTGGATTTGTCAAGCTTGTGCTTGTGGTTGCCATTGTTGGTTGTGATAAAAAATTTGTTGGAGCTTTTTAAGAAAACCCTTTTGATGTGAACCTACTCTTATAAACCTATCCTTTTGATGTGAACCTACTCTTATAAACCTACTCTGATACAACTTTTAAGGCTAGAGACAGAGGATAAGACATAAATTTGAAAATAACTCCACTCAAAAAAAATTAATCACTGAATAAAACAAAAATTTAGAACACATAAAACAGACCCAAAAAGATTGATGATTTCATTCATTCAAAATTTTGATTCCATAGAGCTGCTGCTCAAACTTTCTCTACAGAGCATTCTACAGAAAACTTGCTCCCCACTCTTCTATTTTTCTATCTTCAAAAATAATAATAAAAACTTCTTACATAAAAAGTTTCTTACGAGAAAACTTGACCCCTAAGAAAAGAGAAATAAAAGACTTACAAATTACTTTTTAGTTAACTTGACTTCCAATTCAAGTAATTACCTTTTTACCTTTCATATTACAAAATACATATTAATTCCTTTAAAATTTAAATGCTTGGATTTAAATATTGTCCATTAAAAATAAAAGACCTGTGAAAAATAAAATCATCAAAAATGTCACTAGCCAAAATGAAACATCACATGGGCCTGTTGGAATACATCCCAGCCATAAGAAAAATGTCATGAAGAAGAGGACTCCAAATTTAGGAGCCGTCAAGAGCCATCAAGAGTCGTTAGGAGCCATCGTTGGGAGCTTTCAGGAGTGGTCACACTGCATCAGGAGCAAACAAGAGCAAACAGGAGAAATCAGGAGTTGGAATTATTTCAAACTACCTAGAATCTATGAAAGAAGATGCAGAGTTTATGCTATTGTTGAGAATTTACAAAAGTTATAATCCTACTTGTAGATACAATGAATACTGATGAGTTTGAATGAGTGTTATTGAGATCAATCTAACATATTGGCTACAGAGTGTGGATAATGCAAAGTGTTATATTGGATGTTGGCATCCATCTATCCAAGATTAGTGATTTGAAGATTTGTGTTTAATGAATCATTGTCAAAGTACAAGGTATAATCTATTTTTTTAAAAGTATGTCTGATTCATTGAAAAGTTACAATTATTAAAAGGAAGAAACAATTTCTTTACCTGAAGAAGGAATGTATTTTTAAGAGGCATCAATCACTATATGTAGTTTCGATATGTAGGCAGGTCTTGTTCATCTTATGAATGAATTTTGTGGAATTTTTAAATTCAAAAATGCATAGGTGAAATGGTGGAATATGTGGAATTTTAAGTGAAGGAGTTCAAACTTGAGTATATTTCACAATAGTGTTTTGATGATTTTATATTTTCAAGAGAGTGCATTTTATGAAATATGAGTGGAATTTTAATCTCATGTATGTCAAACATGCCTTTGTGCATTGGTATGTTGGTGAGGGTATGGAACCTAGGAGAGTTATCTAGAGGCCAAGAAAATGAAGACCCATCAAATCTTTCGTTAAAAAGAATAAGAAAATCACTCATTTGAAATATATGAGGATTCCTAAATGGTGACATAATAATTTTAATGTGTCTCCTAATAGTGGTAACTTAGAGGTAAGTTACTTTGGAAGAGAAGATGTTGTAAGATGTCAAGTAGTTTATATATCTTCCTTGGGATGTATCAGTCATGTAATTTGTCTTCTTACTACTGGTCCTAGGGAAGTACTTTCCAAAAAATTAAAACAATTATTGAGTATCTAGTAGATGAGTTTATCAATGTTACCATTGGATCTTCAAGGAGTTATATTGAGAATTTTGAAGCTATCTTTTCTACACCTGATGAGGCCTCCAAAGACTCATCCAAGACATCAATTGGATAAAGAGTAAATATGTTACTGGAGCTTGGTAGCACCAAAGGATGGAGGAATTTCCATCATCTCAATTCAATTTCTCACTTCGAGATCATGCTTTGCATGAGAAGCATTTTTGGCTTTAGTTTTTTGCTTTTCCTTGTTGTTGCTGACAAATTTGAAGAATAAATATATTGTAAACTTTTATTTTTGGAGACGAGTAAGGGGTTTCGTCTAGAGCTCAATATGGATGGTTTTCTAGTGAGAACTCGAGGTTGTGATCTGAATTGCACCCTTCTGAGGGTCATCAGACAACTTGATGGATCCATGTGTTTGGAGAGCTCAATATGGATTGTTGTTGAATAATTCGATGAATCTGTGATTCAGGAGTTCATGGGAGGAAGAACTCAGGAATTCGGCTAGGGGATACACCTTTATGAGGGTTAAGATACAACTTGATGGAGCTCCACATGATTCAAAATTTATTTCTTCAAGGAAAATATTCTAAAAAATGTATACATATTTTGTAATTGTGGATGCCTTTTCTGCATTTGCTCAAAATAAAACAACAAACATAATTAGTATTGTTAGTTAAATCAAGAAAACCAAATAGAGCATCCCTATGAAATATTTGATCATGTCTAGGCCAACAAGATAAATTAGAACTTTTACAACTAAGTAAAAGCATAAGCAAGATCAAACTTTATTCCAAAGTGGGAGTGGTACTCCTCATGATGTAGAAAGGATGCCCTTTCCCACCCCCTAATAAGCAAGATTGCCAAGATGATAGTGATAATACAAATGCATGTGATTGTGCATCAATTTTGTGTTGTTCTCCAATTGTGTTGTAGTTGTGGTGTTGAAATGCCTTGCTTTTATAGATTCAAGGTTAGGAGATTGAGGGATTTGGATGAATGTAGGATCATTCACAAGCCAATGACAAGATGCCACTTGTCTAGATGTGAGAGGATGAGGGTTGTGCATATTTTGGCCAATGTGCCAATTTGAAATTTGAATTTGCATGAAATGACAGGGGGGGATGAAAGGTGAATTAAATGCTAAGTTGACTTGTGTAAGAGATGTGTAAGAGCATTTAATGCTTTGTTGGAAGGGACAAGTCCTTTGGAGGAAAGATTCAAATTTGAAGAATATTCCATCTTTGATGCCCTTTTGAAAGTAATTAGAATAAATAATAAATCAAAGAAATGATTTATTGGTGCAAGTGGGTGGGTTAGTTAAGAGTTTAGATTTGACTCAAGTTGAGTCAAAAGCTAGAGAATGGGTGATTATGTTTAGAGATTAATTAACTTGGAGGATTTTAGGGGTTTGATATTTGATTTAAATAATTTTGATTTATTGAATCAAATAAGAAGAACTTAAGGACTTAACTAAATAATTTGATTTATTTAATTAAATACGATGAAGCTAGGGAATTAGTCAATAAATTGTTTTAATTGATTAATAGAAGAATTGGATGTTAATTAGAGCAGATGTCTATTTTACGTGTCTACATTTTCCCCCTCTTTAAAGAAATGTACTTGTTACATTGGTTCAAAGAATGATGTCGCCAACATCGAAATTAAAAAAAAACTTTTGATTTTTTCTGATGCCCTAGTAGAAAGGAGTACATTAGTACATTTCCCCCTCAAGAGATTGAGCGAGAAGTTCAATTTGAGGGTCGATCTCGTGATAAAGAGGTTAAAAATGGATGTATGGATGGTTATAACTAAAAGATCTATATGATAATGATGATGAGATTTTCTTAAGATGCTTATAATAACAAATCTATATTATTTTAAACAACTTAAATGATGATGCAAATGAGATGTGAAATGGATGAGATGGATGATGTTGTCCTATGATGATATGACGTGATTATGCAAGATGAGAGTGTGGATGCAGGATGGATGCATTATTAGCGTGAAAGAGGATAGAAGAATGAGAGGGATCAACCCTTGAATCCAAGAAGATGCAGAAGTTCAACAAGCCAACTTTATTAGAAATGATGATGAATGATGATGATGTATTGCTTATCCAGGGATGGCAGAGATAAAGAGCATAACTTTCCTTATGTTTGATAACACACGTAGGTGCGATGCATCAAGGTATAAAGAACCAGGATCATGTTGTGCCTAGTGTGATGGAATTTGACTCGAAAATCAAATAGGAGTGCTCTTGTTCACACTTGAAATATGGAAACCTTGCTAGGACGAACCCAACAAAGCAAGTATTTGACAAGTTATTTTACAAGAACATCCAACAAGTACAACAGACAAAAATATAATGATCATTGCCCCATTCCTTTCTCTCTAAACCTATTTTATTTAGGTATCATCAAGGGGTCCTTGGAATGAGCGCAAAATAAGATAAGTCAAAAAGACCAGATAAAGTAAACAAACAAGCTAATGTTCTTCGTACCGCTAGCCAAGGCTAAATTAAGGGGTTATTTGATGTTGATGCCCATCGTAGGAAGGTCACATTCCTAGGACATGTTGTGATCATGGTTTTGATGAGATTGATTAGATGATAAGCTATTGATACTCCGAGTTGATCAACTTGCTGACTCACTGATCTAGACTTGAGACTTTGGCATTTAGGTGTTCACTTTTGAACCTGCTAGACTTGCTTCTGATTGCCTTACCAAAGGATGAAGGCAAGGATGATTTATTATGAGCGATGTTTATTGCGAGTGAAAGTGAGATGAGACAGGTGCACCATTTTTGGTTTTTTCAGATATTTGGATGTTTTTAATGTTTTGAAATGTTTTGAAGCTATTTTGATTTTCAGCTTTTTCAATGTTTTTGGTATTTTCGAGAGTTATGAATGTTTTTGGATTTTGTGCCTTGGGGACCAATCAAGGATGGCCTTGCCTACGTTTAAGCTCAGAGATGATGTAGTTCAAATGACAATTGACTTGACTACTGATGATATAGATGGGCAAACGGATTGCCATTGTGACAAACACCTAAATAGATGGGCAAACAGATTGCCTAATTGCGATGGATGCCTAAAGGACTAACCTAGGGTGTCTCGGGGGATGATCAAAGATCAACCTTGCTTACATTCAAGCTCAGAGACGACGTAGTTTGGCTGATTTGACTAAGTGTGTTAAGTCAAATAAGGTGATAATGCACTTGTAAACTCTAGGAAGTTGTGTTATCCTAGAGTAAATTCGTACACAAGAGGGTGGTTTGAATAAGTGTGTTAAGTCAAACAAGGTGATAATCGATTGGATTCGATTGATCAAGATTGATGAAGCTTGTTTATTAACAAAATTGTTTTGATGATTTAATGTGATGTTGATGTGTGCATTAGATGCAACTGATATGAATTGTTTGGATTGATGTTCAATGAAAGATAAAGCTTGATGAAGAACATCGTCTCATCAAAATATTCCATGGGCTAGGGATTTGGATTTTTGGCTCAAATTCTTTGACCAATCTGATTTCATGTTTTCCAATATTTGGATCATCACATAAGTGTGAAGATATAGATCAAGATTTATTCCCGAAGCAAGATGTAAATATCTGCCCCCAGTGTCTAGCAATGCATGGAATGTCATGGGTGGATGCTTGGATAGGTGTATGGATGGATGGATATGGTAAAATTATCTTGTGATAAGATAAGTTGTTCGAACAGAGGATGCTCATTTGGATAGTGCTTCCTAGCTTAGATAACGTTGGGTAGGATGGGATCAATGAAAATGACCCATGTCAAGATGCTTACCATAAGCAAGTGTAAAGTGTGCACCGAACATTCATCAAGATCTAGATAAGGTAGATAAATGGTAATGGGTTGGATAAATGGTTCATGGATGAACGAATGATATGGATCGAAATCTAGCTTTATTATGGATGTAATAAGATGCTTTCCCTTGAAATGGTGCACGTAGATGCTTAATTCTACACATGACATCTGTTTGCCAGGTTTTCATCATGGTACCTGTCCAAAGCGCCACCGCAGCAGTTTTCACTGGAGGACGATTTTTATCTTTACTATTTTCAATCCTTTTTTTGGTTTTTTTTTGTATTTTTTGGTTTTTTGTATTTTTCTAAAATATTTTAAGTTGATGTTGATGTTTCTATCATAATATGCCATTGATATCTTGCTTGAAGAAGTTTTTTTGCCAAGATACGTGCACTTGAATGCAACTTTTCAGATTTTTGATCTGCTTCGCTAATACCGGAGTTAACTTTATCTTTGTGTGCACATTGTGATAGAGTGCCTTCTAAATCCTTATGGTGAAGGGTTGTTGCCAACACATGGTCAATGTAAGAATTGGATATCATGCATGGAGGCATGGATGGAGTGTGTTTAGGAATAAAAGATGGATTGGTTGATAGTTTGGAACCTTTGACTCTCCAAACTTGGAAAGATGAGCAATTATGGATGGATACGAAAGTGTGCATGGAATTAGGACCAACTGCTTGATACACTTTGTATGTCACTTGAGAAGCCTACTTTTTCTTTTGTGGAAATCTTTGATGGATATTTTTCACTTTTTAATTTTTCCCCATAGTTTCTTGGACTAATGGAGTTTGATAGGGATAGTTTTTCTTTGTATTTTTTGGTATCCATATTTATTTGATTTGTCCTTCATGCTTCAATACTTCTTTTTCTTTGATGATGTTCTTCGTGATTTGATTCAAATCTTTCTTTTGTTGTTGGTCCCAATTCGTGGATGGGGTGATGGGTGGATGAAGATTTGTGACATGGCGGGTTGTAGTATTGGCATTAGTTTCATCATAAGGATTCTTCATGCTTCCTATGTTGACGTTTGCTTGAGATGAAGTTGCCCCCAGTATGGTGGTAGTAGCACCGATATGTTTATATCCCTTGATTGTTGAATAACCAAGGCCTTGATGCTTAGGATCGCCAATAATCTGCACTGGTTCTAGGATACCTTGTTCATGCAGACCTAATCCTTTGCCTTGATAATTCATCTGCTCAAAAAAATTATCTGCAATAGGATATGATTTACCTTGGAAACAAGGTGCTAATCCTTCTCTACTCTGTGGTGAATCTTCAAAAGTGATAGCTTCTTTATTGATGAGATAGCTTGCTCTAAGAAAGGTAAGTGACCCATGTTTATAAGTGATACGGTCCTCCATATGTGGGATGACTTCTTGATTGATATCTTTCACTTGATCTTGTGAAATATCATATTTTAATGCTTCTTTAAGAGGTGTTGATGATCCATCGTCCATATAAAAGTCTTCCTCTTGATTCATTCTTGATATGCCTTCACATAATGTTTTTGATTCACAACTTCTATAGAAGCCTTCTTCATGATCCACTTTTGGTATGTCTCTAGAATTTTCTAAATCTTGATCAGGTGTACAAATGTTAAGAGCAGGAGACTCTTGTTCCTTGGTAATGATTCCAAGAGTATGAGACTCTTGTTTTGAATGAAGATCATCTACATGTCCATCCAAAGAAATCATCTTGTGGGTAGATGGAGGAATATGTGCTATATGGATATGATCATTTGTGACATCTTGTATAGCTAGAAGAGTTCCCATTAGATCATTGTAGTATCTTGGAGATACGAATTCTTGATCTTGACTAATTCTAGAATTGCTTTTGACATGCTTTAGATCAAGTTCTTGACATGGGTCGATTTCAAAGGTTGGATTATCTACAAGGGATTCTTGGACATTGTTATTAGGAATGGGAAGTGGCTCAATATCCTCTTGATTTTTGAGTGGATCTAGATCAAGTGTGGAGTCAAAGATTCTTTTACTATCTGCAATCATGAGGTCGAGGGATGTCAATATGTCTTGGTAAGGACCATTGCTAGACCTTGGTGATAGATGTTGATCATGCTTTGAAATACGCTCTTGAGATATGTCCTCTAATTTTCTAAGTGATGTAGAGACATTTTCAATATGATCATTGGTTGTGTTGGGTCTCAAAAAAGCAAGTTTGAACCATGAGAGGTTGCCAAGATCTCACAATGCTTTTGGCCAACGTACAAGGCCAATTGATGCAATTGAACCTTCTTCTTCTCTTTAGGTTCTACTAGACCAAGGCAGGTGTACCTAATGAATGATGCAGATTTAAATGTGTTTCCCGGTTGATCAATCTATCCACAATGGCAATGGGTAATGGATAGATAAAATTACTACACCTACTCCTACTCCTACTGCACAAATGAAAGGTTTTTAAATAAATGTTTGATATGAATTTGTATCTTTGGGTTGTGGCAGATCAATGCCTTTTATCCACATGGGCAATGGAGTCAAAAAATGACATGTGTCTCCTCTTATTGGCTTAACTCTAGTTGTTAGGCACTCTGAAAATTCTATGGCTGGCATAAAACTTTACTAAGTGTATGACTTGCATAAACAGTGCTGAAATTTTTCTCTATCAGGTTCTACTTCAACAATCCAAAAGAAATCCTAAAACCACTGTGATTTATTAAGAGAATTTCATCCTAGCTTGTAGACACCAATTAATCAAATCACACAAAATGGAATATGTTTTGATAAATCAGGGATATGCTTGATATGCTGATTTAGATGATCAAAAGATCCCAAGTTGGAGACAACCAAAAATAAATAATATATACTATTTTATCACAACAACTGAACACCAAAGAGAAATTCACCAGTTTAAAACAATAGTCTTCATTGCTTCTGCTTCAAGAACAATTTGTACATGATTTCCATCCCAGTCCCTTCTTGGGAAAAATATAACTACTATCTTACTCCTGCCTACCCCTGATTTTTACAAAAGATTTATACAATGCATTCAAAGAGTCATAACTCTTCATTTAACCAGCAAAACCGTTTACATTCCTTGACAACGATTAAAATATTTAATTAAGTTTCCTCTTGGAAAATTAAATATTTTTACATAAGTCTACATTTGATTTTTCCTTAAATAATTTTCCCATCATTTTATTTTATATTTTGCTGCTTTTACATTTGTTGTCTCCGTAGCCTTTATTCATATTCACCGCTTTGACTTTGACTGGTCCCACCACTATCTACTGCACTACCATGGTCTCTACTATGCCCCGTCGTGGTGTTGCAGTAATCATTTATTGACTATGTCCCTTTCTACCACTCTACCATGAGCTTCATTTCAACTGTTGGCGGTACCGTGGTTAACAACTACTGTCACCCTTCACAGTCTCATCACTGTCTACCGCCCAATCGCCGGCTATTTCTCCACCATCTACAATATTGCGGTATCATTTCATTGACCGCCATCTCACCATCTGCTAACCACTACCGTGGTCACCGCAGTCTTCTCTAGAGCACCCTATGGCATCGCGGTGACTATCTGCTAATTGTTCGCATACTGGTGGCTTACCACCCACCGCAATACCGAGGTCTATGTTTAGACCACGTGCGGTGGCGGGGTAAGCACTTTACGCTTTCCCTTTAACCGTCACCCACTGCTTGCTTAGCTAACTGATGTCTACCTTTGCTGATGGTTACTACGCCACCACGGTCAGTCTGATGACTATCTGTGGTGTAACAGTGGTTACTTAATGACCGCCAGGCCTACCCTTTATAGCCTAACCGCCATCCACTTGAAATTTGTCCATGGTAAGGCGGTATGTAGTGAATTTGAATTTTATAGGTGATGGTAAATAGGTATAAGGTAATTTTTGGCTTTATGGATAGCTATGAAGTGAAATATTTTTAGGAAAAAAAAAAGGAAAAGGGAATGAATAAATAAAATCCCTTAGGGTATTGATGGAAAATTTAGGCTAAAATGGGAAAAACCTTAGGGATTTTAATGGGATTTTTGGGTTCTAATAGGTTGATGGATCATGGATTATGTCAATAGGATCAAATAAAGTTAACACATCTTGAAATAGATCACTAAAAAGTGGCTCTTGAGGTATGTTGATTTGATCACGGGATGGGGTAGACATATCTTCACAGTGCTCATTTATGGAGAGATCTTGAACATTGTTTTCAACCATTGTGGCAAAGAGATTGTCAATTTCCTCAACCATAGGGTCAGGTTATGTTGACATTTCTTCAATTGGATCATTGTTGGGTATTGTTGGTAGATTTTGATCATGATTGAAAAGTGACTCTTGATATATGTTGATTTGATCCTCGGATGAGGTAGAATTATCTTCAATGTGTTCATTAATGGATTGATCTCGATCACCATTTTCAACAATTATGGATGAGAGATTGTTAACACTATCACTAGTGGTTGAATTCTAATTATTGTCCCCAACAGCTATTAGCTTTTGATCAATTAGGTCTTGGATGAGTTTTTTGAGTTGAATACAATCTGATGTTGTGTGTCCCTTTGTTTTGTGAAAATCACAAAAGTGTTTCTCGTCATACCCTAGTGGTTTCACCATGGGCTCTTGATAATTCACATAAATGGGGATTTTGATGAGATTTTCTCGTACCAACTATTGCAAGACCGATTCGATTGGTTCCCCAAGTGGTGTGTATTTTCATTTGCTACCTTGTGAGATTTTCACTTTAAATTGACCTTGTGGCAATTGATTTTGGAGATGTGGTGATTGAGTTTTTTGTTGATGTCGTTGATCCTGATATCCAATTTCTTGACATTGGAGATATTGATTCTTGATGTGATTGTGGAGACAACTCAATGCTTTGATGACATGGTTCAACCAATGGAAGAGTGTATTGATCTTAGGGTGGAGATGTCTCTTGGGGTAATGGATCACCTACTTTGGCAAGTGAAGCAATTTGATCCCGCAAAATTTGATCTTGACACCCTTGATATGGTTGACTTGGTTGTTGAACAAGCATATTTGGCATGTATACTTGTGGTGTTTGCATGGAATCATGGACAGATTGATCTTGAACAATGTTGTGATTTGGTATGATGTTTTGATTTGGAATTATAGGTTTACTTTGAACATTGTTATGCTTGAGAATCATATTGCCTTGATTTAGGTAACTTTGATTTTGCATGGTGTTACCTTGACTTGGATCCATACTTGGAGTCGTTCACATATTATTTGGACTTTGAACGTTTGTATGATTCATAAACATATCTATCCCAAGGTTTACCAAGTATGGTTTTGATATGTTCATGTTTGACAAACTTGTATTTGGAATGTATGGATTTGGTGGTATAATGTTGTTTGGAAGATTCATGCTTTGATTGTTTGGTTGATAGATTTGCAAGTTTGGACTTGGATTTAAATCTATCATTGGGAAAGGTGTTTCAATATACAAATTGGGCATGCTAACATTTGTACCATTGAGGTTTGGAGGAGATAATGATCCCATGTATGGATTGTACAAATGTGAGTCCTGATAATCAATCAGCATTACTAGACTTGGATAGTTTGGTTGACTTGGATTCATGATGTATGAGTCGAGTTTAAACTCCATGTTTTTCTTGCATTTTGACCTTGTTAACCTCTTAGGGGTTTAGGACCAATGATGAGATGAAGGATGAAAGGGGTGAATGATATGGATGTTTAAACTTTTAGGAACTTTGGATCAATGCTAGACTTTAGGACTTGATTTGATTTGATTGATGATAGTTTGACTAAGTGTGTTAAGTCAAACAAGGTGATTATGCACTTGTAAACTCTAGGAAGTTGTGTTATCTTAGAGTAGACTCGTACACAAGAGGATAGTTTGACTAAGTGTGTTAATTCAAACAAGGTGATAATGGAGTGGATAATTTGACTAAGTGTGTTAAGTCAAACAAGATGATAATGAACTTGTAAACCCTAGAAAGTTGTGTTATCTTAGACTAAACTCGTACAAAAGGATAATCTACCTAGGTGTGTTAAGCCAAACAAGGTGATTTTGAACTTGTAAAACTTAGGAAGTTATGTTATCCTAGAGGTAAATTCACTCAAGAGAATTGATAATTTGACTAAGTGTGTTAAGTCAAACAAGGTGATGATGATTTTCCCTAAAAGTCTAGCATAAGTGATGTTTTCAAAGTTTCCAAGAGTTTGTTGGTGAGATGATTTTTTGACTAATTTTGATGGTTGAGATGGGTGAAGTGTTTGACTTGATCCTAGAGGAACCTAAGAGGGACTTGTTTACAAGACCAAGGTTTTGAAGAACATGATTTTTCCTAAAAGTGGTTCAAACCAAAAGACCAAGGTTTGCATGAAAGCCACATGATCCAAAAGATAAAAAGCACATGTGTGGTTTAGATGTCTATTATATTGCTTAGATTTGGTTCCTTTTGAGACAAGCACTTTCTTGATTATTTTTTTCAAACCGAATGTCCAATGTCCTAATTTTCTTTTATCCCACAAAGTGTATTATGTGGAAATCAAGGAAATCAAGGCAAAGGTTACCTATTTTTGACTTTGGGAGAAATAAATTGATATGTCTGAATGCTTAGAAGCCTCCTAGAGATAAGAAACCCCTAGGGATAAGAAATAACATGTGAACACCTCCAAGGTATTTGTTCTTCCGAAGGGTTTGAATTTCTGATGATTCGTTGAATGTTTGTTTTTCCAAAGTTTTTGAGCTTGCAAGCAAAGTGTTTTGATTCTAATAACATGCACAATCCTAGGATGAAAAGACAATATTTGTTGGGATCCCACTTGGATAAATCCAGCTACGCATATTCAGTGTGGATGATTAGATGCTTGACCACATAGGTGCCCCCTTACATTGCACTCGCTTCTCAGGCCAACCAAGCATCAGTACCCATGAATCTCCCATGGCATATTTTTCATCTCTACAATAGAACTGCATGTATACATGGGGCGGCTTCAGAGGACATGACCTCTTGCACCAACAAATAAAAAGGATTTTTTGGCTTCTAAACAAAAGTTTGTAGTAAGGGCATCTAGTTTAGGGGGTGCAATGATAAAATCCTTGTGAGAGAAATCCCAACCCTTAGAACAAGGGCTTTATGCATCATAAATATATTGGGGGAGAGTTATCATGCGCCACTTCCCATTGTCCATGGCTTTCACCATGAACACAAATTTATATAGTGGTTTGGAAAATCTTGGCTTTAGCTCATTATCGATTGATTCATTCCCTTGGGGTGAGTAATTTTTTCCACCAAGCCACGCTCTCTAAAGGTGTACAATAGCGAGTAAGTGCATTCATAGTTCAATCATCTTTGCTTGCATGAACAAAGAGAGAACACTCGCAATGCCTTTTTCTCACACTAGACAAGTTTTGTTCAATTTTAGAACCCAAATAAAATGTGGAGGAAATCTTTTAGACAACATAATATCACAAAAATGCTTTTGATTCTCAAGATCTCCATGAAGCGCGAGAGAAGCGCATACGCATTTCAATGGTATTAGTTTGTAAAAATTATTACAAAATATGAAAAACACTTGTTCATTTTAGACCATAAAAGCAGTCATTTTGATTTGTTTGTAAAGAACCACAATAAGATGTGAAAGCTACCTTGTTCAATTGTTAAATTTTGAAAACCAACTCTAGTAAGTTTGTCCTAAAGTTCCTTTTAGGCACTTTGTAGCAAAATGAAAAATGTTCTTTTTAGGGCCCCAAAAATATGTGAGTTGATTTAAAACAGAAAACTAAGGAGTAGAACGAAAGCCCTAAGCATTTAGAAATGCTTTATGAATTTCAAGTTTCAATTCTTGATTTTCTCTTTGACTCCAATCTGGCTTTAAATATTATTCTTGATGATTCAATGTTGCACATTTCTAAACGAAATTTTCTCCTCCTTCCTTCGCTTTCCTACTCACCTATTAGATAAAAATACAAACATGTGAGATTTAAGTTATTCAATTGAAATCATTTTGAGCACTAACTTTAAACAATAGAGTGATTTCAAATGAAAAGACTTAACATTTTGAACTAAAGAATTCATACGAAATATGCTATTGTTAATTCAAGCTATATGAATCTGCAATTGGAAAGGCAAATATTAGCATGGAAATGGTGAAACTTACAAAATTTTGATGCTCAATTGCCAATTAAAATGAGTCAACATACCAACTAAGTAAGTGTCCAAATTTCATGAGAGAGCGTTAAATTTTAGATTTACATTTATATGTTGTAAGAAGGTTATTTGCATTGATCTCATATTCAATAATGGTTTTCACAAATGATTTTTGAAGAGGGAGACAAACATCCCTCACAAGACTCGTAGATTAAAATATGACTACAAGTAAGATTCAAAACATATTAAGAAATGGAACATTTAAATACAAAGTGCTTGCCCTAAAAGTAATCAATGTTTTGAATGAACAATATTTATGACTTGCTACTATAGACCAATGTGTGCCAATAGTTGAATTAAATAGTAAGACCATGTTTTGGTAGGATATTTGAACTAACTTAGTCTTAACTGCATCAATTGATTTATAATAAGACAGTTGCATTTTATCATAAACTTTCATCACATGAGTAAAACCAAATGAAGGCTTTGTCGGAATCCACATAAATAAGCACCCCCTCTAATTAGAATGTCAGCAACTAAATGAAGATAGAATTCATGGATAAAGGTGTATTTATAGCCTTACCAAAGTTGCACAATGTATCATCTATTAGAATTTTGAAGAAACATCACTGTAATATGAGTGGCGCAGGGCTCTAGAAGTACCCAGATTTCAGCCGTAAAGGACTCCCTGCAAACAAAAAAAATCAGACACGTCCCTTACCTACTACCACCATGCATTCATTTATTTTTATCAGATTCCTACCAAAATGATTTTAGCAGTTTCTTTTCAGTCGCAACATTTACAGATTAGGGTGGATGCATTAATTACTCCCACAAGGCTACAAAACTTATATTGAACTCTTAACAGAGAAAAATAAAAATAAAAAAATGCAAACTTGATTCTTTGCCTCTGAGGGTAAAGTTTGAGATGCTTACCATTTCAACTTTTATTGGACAAGGCCTTCCATGTAATTGATATCTTTCTAGTGGAATATAAGATGATTTTTTAACAAAAGGAAAAGCTGATAGAGGAACCACGAGCACATTCAGAGAGAAATAAACTATATCTCAACAAAGGCAAACATAGGTAGGGTGTGGTCTTCAAATTCAAAGAAATCTACTTCAAACATACTGACCTCCAAAACTGTAAGAAATAGTAATTGATATCTTTCTAGTGGAATATAAGATGAATTTGTCCCAAAAGGAAAAGATGATAGAGGAACCACGAACGCATTCAGAGAGAAATAAATTGTATCTCAGCAAAGGAAAACATAGGCAGGGGATGGTCTTAAAATTCAAAGAAATCTACTTCAAACATACTGACCTCTAGAACTGTAAGAAATAGTACGGAGAATAAAGCTATAGCAAGGCCTATTCAGATTATGATTTGACATCTTATTGATCCATGATGATGCACAAGAATTTATATTTAATGTTGGATTTGAAATGTCACTGCTGTCACAGTAAACCCACACCTTCTCTTGGAATAAACCTGTAGATAGAAGTTGAAATAAATGCAGATTGCTTTTACCTGTTTCCTAAATTTAATGACCGCTAATCCAGGCTTACTTCTCCTACAATTAAGTGAATAGGTTGTGGGGCTTAGGACTTGCGTGAGTGGAGATAGATGAGACAATAAAAATAAATCTAGCATTAAATGTGATGATCTAGATTTGGAGGGAGGCTTTGTTTAATGGTCTAGGATGCCTAGAATAGAAGATTCCACCAGGCATCTCTATTGGTTTGCATCCAACAAGGAACTCCTCTTATT
>CM021103.1:24853368-24902244 GCA_007115665.2 Sequoiadendron giganteum | reverse complement strand
AAACCAAATTCATTGTGCCAACATCTTACCCACAACCTATAAAACTAAAATGGGAGCATCCCCAAAGATAGAGCTAGCTTGATTGTGTACAGAGCTCACCCATTTTAACTGGATCAGTATGATTATATAAAATACATTTTTTGCACTTGCTTGACATACCATTTTCTATTTATGACTAGATTGTGTAGCTTATTCAATTTTGAAATCATTCTCTATGTCTAAATGGTAGTATACAAGCTTCAAAAAATATCAAAATAGAAAAGGAAAATATGGTGTTTAGTTTTGTATAGAAAAAACCAAGTGTATTGCAAAGAATACCTATCTCGTCGCTTGGAGTTTTTTATTTGAAAACAATATTTATCGACTTAATTAAGATTTAAAAATAGGAAACACGCATTTCAGTAATTAGTAAAGTTCAATTTGAAATATTGACAATTAAGAAACACCAATTACTTGCATGTTAAGGAAATACATTGTTAATATTGAAGGTATTTTGGAAAAAGGAATTTTAGGGAAAAATGAAAGAATTATCTTGATGGAGATACTATCTACAATGATTACATTGGGAGGACGTATTAAAGATGAGTATAGAAAGAGTAACCAATTTCTTTACATTGCAGCCATATAAAGGCATAGTATAGGCACAAAAGAAGAACTAATAATGGGCTAATGCATATCAAGGTAATTTTGAAAAGCAACGATTATTGCAGGTGCAACAACAGTAATAAAGAGTCAATCATATTTAAGCTCCCTCAAGAAATTGCACAAGCCCTCAAATTTTGTGCAGCTGGATTGGTACGTTGACAATGAGGCCTGGAACATCTCGATATCCAAATCTTTGATAGGATTTGTTGTCTGACATGCACATTTGAGTTTGTCGATGATGTCGATGCAACTATTAGATACAGTTGTAGAAAGTTGTTGAATGGTTGTATGCATAGAGTCAAGATTATTAACAGTTGATGATGACTTTCATGCTATCGGGGGGCTTGGTTGTATAGGATTATTCAATTGTGTAGCCATGACCTGGCATTTGTGGATGGAATATACATATAAGTTGAAGTACAACATTAGAATTTAAGAATCCTAATGAATGAGCAAAGGATGGTGAAATTAAATAGAAAGAAAATGACAAATTAGCACAACTATGTAGTATATGTTGGACTTTAGAAATATTAGATTAAATAAACATAATGTAAAACAAACGTTGAATCAATTAAATATATAGAAAACATGTATTAAAAATGTAATCTACATTTGAAGAAACAATACAATACAGTATTATTTTTATTTGACTACTTTAATAAAGGTTTCACTTATGTCTTAAATACACATGTATGCATTATGTGGAATTGTAGATAAGGTTAGTGAATTTCATGATCGTTTGTTTAGCAGATATAATAGTAAGGATTGAAGGATTTTGGAGGGACTAACCTATATTTATTTGCAGTAGGAGTGTTTATTCAAGAGTTTATTTCAGACAATGCTAGTAAGCATTTATGCTCTTCCTTCCAACGTGCTACATATGCAATCTATGTCATGCATGCATATCTTTGGAATGTGAAGGGTGGTTTGATATGTAGGCCTACCAGTGCACAAACTCTAGAAATAGTTGTGAATCTAAGGTCTTGCCGGTCTACGTTGCCAATGTCAATAGTTTCCTTTTCTAGTGTAAGACCTTGTGATTTGTGTATTGTTAGAGCACATGCCATTTTAAGGGGGATTTGATGATGGAGTCCACAACTCACAAGGACAATAGGGACATATTTTGGGTTATTGACATCCCAAGCATGACCTACTTAATTTTTGAATTGAACTACAAAAAATAATGGAAGTGAAGGAGGATTTTCATCAGCTTTGTAGACTATCTCTTTCACTTGCCAAGTGCACCATTCATAAGGCCTGTTTACACCCATAAATTTGAACATAATATATTCTCTTGTTGAACACACAAAAGGACCTTAGATTGTAGTTGTTCTTCATTAGGATTGGAGCATGGTGACCCCCTTAGTTGCTCCACAGTTGATAAGGAAATAGGTGTTTCCAGAGATAGTAACATTTGCTAGTTATAAAGTGAGACCATTTCATTTGTTGCAAAAATATGCGTTGAGGATAGGAACTTTGTTTTCTCTATAGAGGCCAGTGATGAGCTTGAGCACATCATGATTACTTTCCAATCTTCAAATTTGGGTTCTGCAATGCGCAAATTGGTGAGGATAGTACGGAAGGTGATTTTTGTTGGTTCCTCACCCATTTGACAACATATTTTCCTTAGGGTTACAACTTTTGTGAAGCTGCGCCATAGTGCACCCCCATATGAGGTTGAGGCATACATGGGAATGTCCTTGACTGGTGGAAACTGGCCAAGGTCACCGAAGAGCATAACTGATCGCCCTCCAAACGAGAATTAGTTGTGGCTAGGGAATGCTTCACGTAGTCTCATGTCAATGCTTTGAAGTAATTTGGGACCAATGAAGCTCATTTCATCTATTAATATATAGCAAATGAAGTACATTTTTTCTTGGAAGCTTGCTATTGTTTGGCCTTGTAGGGGGGAAATATCTTTGATAGGTACTCGTAGGGCTAAGTGGATTGTTGATGCTTGAATATTGAAGGTTGCTATACTTGTAGGTGAAAGAAGTAATAATGGTGAAGGCCCATTTGGGGATGAGTTATGGATTGCAATTTAGATGGATTTTATTTGGTGCGATTTACCTATTCTAGTAGTTCCTTGAACAATCATTTTGAAAGGAGCTTGGTAACTACTTGCATTTAGATGTGAGAAAACTATATAAAATGTTTTTTTGTTCGAGAGAGAGCTCGTACTAGGTAGGGGGAGTCGGAAGATGGGGGACTACAAATGATAGATGATTGGATTCTATGTACGTAGTAGCATAGACTTGTTCATGGGGAGTGAGATGGGAAGAACTCCAATCGTGGAGCAAGTCAATGTTAGGGCAACCAAGCATATCTAGCTCATCAAAGTGAAAAGGAAGGCTTGGATATAGGCTTGATAATAATTTCCATTCAAATGGGTTACCTACATTATTCTTTCTTGACTAGAAAAGGAATTATAGTTGGTTCCTTTAGAAGGGTCTGATGGTGTGTGAAGCACATGCCAAGGATGATAACTAGCTGCAAAACTCTCCCACTCTATAATAGGATCGGATGAAAAATTGAATTCATTACAAATGCTATGGAATGGTTTTTATTGTAGTAGTTCACTCAAAGAAAATGCTTCGAAGCAATTGGTGTCTCTTGTAGGTGTAGACATGCAAAACTGACATCATATATCTCACTCTAACTAACATCAAATTCTTCTATTAATTAATTAAAGCAATTTATTGATTAATTCACTAAGGTTCATTAAATAAATCAAAATTATTTAATCAAATCCTTAAAGTTCTTCTCATTTGCTTTATCAAATGTCACTTCTTAATATCCCCTAAGTTAATTAATCTAAATTAATTGACTTCTAAATCATGATTAGCATTCTCTAGCTTTTGACTCAACTAGAGTCAAATCTAAACTCCTAACTAACCCACCCACTTGCACCAATAAATCAATTTAATTGATTTATTAAAAAGCTTATTTTCCTTCAATAACTCTCATCTTTGACTTTTTTGGACAAAGATTATTCCCCCCAAAACCCTCAACAACATGCATTTATTGACATTTTTCAAATTTGAATGGGCACATTGGCCAAAACTTGCACAAGCTTTGACCAATCCCATTATGACAAGTGTCTCTATCCTATTGGATGGGATTTAGTCCCACATTGCCTAATTTTGGCCTCTCTTCTATCAAATTTTCCTATAAATGCAAACCATTTTCTCTCATTTCTATAACAGCCACATATCCAAGCATCTACACTATAGGCAACTTGAGTTCAAGCATCTCATTGTCTATCATATCACTAAGCTTATCAAGGATTGGGAAAGGGCTCTCTCACATTTTCATGGAGGGCACCAATCCACCATAGAATAGGTTGTATTGCATTTCTTCTTTGCATGCTTGAGTTGGTTTTATCAATTGTTTGAAGGAATGTTATATGTTATTCTATGAGGAGGGCTGAATCTACACAATCCATGTGTAAGATTTCACCATCCTACAATTGGCGCTAGAAGGAGGGCCTGAACCTGCAACCACACCTTGCTTTCTTATGCTACTAACATGTCTAAATCTGATTTATGTTCATTTTCATCATCTATTAATTTGAAGCCAGCTAAGGATATAGATTATGACATTGTGTATACATAGTAAAATGTTATAATTGAACCTATTCTTTTTGCATATGAATGTTCAATCTTATGGAGTTGGAAATTGGTAGCTTGGTTTATGAAATTATAGTTCCTTTTTTTGATTGATAAAGTTTTTCTACATTTTATGTTTCGCTGGACATTCATACCCTATTCCAAAAAGTTCTCATTCTAGTGTAGGTAGAATAGATGTTGGGAAAGGTTGTTGGTTCTAGTTTTAAAGACAACTGATTGCATTTGCAAAAGCATTTCTAACGCCCTTTCTGAAATCTTTTATTGTGACCTATCATTAGATTGTCTGCTGATGGTGATTAGCGTTGAAAAAAAAAAAAAAGAAGTGGGAATTTCACTTATGCATAGTAACACCAACATCCTAGCATACACCATCTACCTGATTTAATGACAAACTAGTTGGGCTATTACTGGGGCTGCTGCTTTCTGTGTCAGATGTAATACTTGTGACTACATAAGTCTTGGGCTTGGGAAGTACCCATCTGATTTTTGGCGTTCCTTTCACTTCCCAGTTTGAGAAAAATGAGTTAGAATGTGAGACTGATAAACTTGAAAGGTGCCCATTTGAATTTCTAAAATAGGAAGCAAATAGAGATGAGTGTAAAGTGTCCATGGATGAGGAACAACAGTGCTGCTACAAAGTGATCGATGATGCCAAAGCCATTTGTGTACGTTGCTATAGCTTTATTCTTTGTGTTACTTCTTACAATGCTAGATGTCATTATATTTGAAGAAAATTTCTGAGAATTTGCAGACCATCGGCTGCCTAATACTTGCCTTTGCTGAGACAGTTTGTTTCTCTTTGAGTGCGCTTGTGGTACCCTCCATACACTTTTCCTCTTGGAATGTCTTGACCAATGAGCAGTTTGCGCGCCCTGTCTCTCTGCAGTTTGCATGCCATGCCTTCCTTGTGCCCCTTTACATGCCATGTCTCTTCGCATGCTTTCTCTGTACCCCTGCAGTTGTTGATATTTCTTTGAGGCATTCTGTCAAACAGTCCACGCATTTTTACTGATGCTTTGTCCACACATTTTTACTAATACTTTGTACCTAGCATACATTTTAAGCAATCAGTTCTACCAGTCACATTTGCATACGAATTGACAGGGATCTCTTTAAAATACATGCCAAGCCTTATTCATTTCCCATCACTATCTGCATTAAATTAGAGAAGTGAAAGGTCAATAAAATTTTAAATACAGGTGCGTGCGTCTTCCCTAAGGCAGCAAGCTTAAGCGATTGGTGGTGGGTATTCCGGAGGAGCATTTATGCAAAGTAGTGTCGACCCTCTCCAAGATATCCAAGATATCCAAGAAGTGACATTCGAATTCGCTTTAGGGGTATGATTTGAATTGTCCTTGACCTATGCAGCAGAGACAAAATCGACAGGGGTAAATTATGACAAGAAACCCTTTAGACACAGGCAGCAATCTTGCACAAGTTGCACCCTTACTTCTTTATTCTCTGTCAGTACATTCCACTTATAAGATTGCATTCATTTATTTTCGCTCAATTCTCATAAAGTTAAGCATACAAGTTGTCAAGTAGAGATCTCACGGGTGATCTTGATTCAGGATTTTGATTGAATTTAGTTCCAAGGCTAGAGTTGATTGCAAACAGTGATTTTCTAAGACGCCATCCATGTATGCTAACAAGCTGTGACATATTGTACAGTGGAGAAAGCATTTATGTCTCTCGATGCATACCAAAGATCAGGAAAGGATTTTTCTTTTTGCCAGCAAATATGGGCTTCTCCTTTAGTTTAATCGATGTTTGAGTTTGCAATTAATTTCATATCTGCATGTTAGTTGTTCTCTTCCCATTGGTAATAAACCCAGCGTGTTGAATGATGTGACTTCACTTGTAAATCGAAACTTCACTGATGGTCATTCACACAAATCGAAGGGAGCCAAATCAATGTGATCTTTGCTTGGCAGCTTTTTCACCGGTAGAAGTGACTAATACACAATCAAGGTGTTGTTTAAAATATTTAAATGTCGATACAGGTATATCTGGTGCAGATTTTTTCATAACTATGTTAAATGGTTAATGACTTAAATGCTTAATGTCTCTGTAGTTTGTAAAAAATTTCATAAAGATTAAGTGTTGCTATGATTTCATTTAAGGCAATGTGCTAACTTTGAAATATTTTAAAGGAATGGTGGTCATTAAACTATTTTGTTTACTCTATTTTAAATGTGGTGAATCCTTCTAAAATTGATTTAGGGATCTTGATTCTTGCAGATAGGCATTTTATTGAATATGTATACACATTTGGGTGTTATTCCCAAATCAAATTTTCTGTGAAATGGTTGAGACTTAACATTTGTTTTCTTTGAGTGCAGGATTAGAAATCTGACGAATCAGGGACCTATCACTTCTTAACATCTATTGATATCTGATTTGTAGATTTGAGTATATCTATAACTGATTTGCAGATTTCTTGAAGATAACGAAGTAACAAGATGGAGAAGATCCGGATTTGAGTTGGAAAACTAAGCATTGAACTTGAAATCAACAAAGCATTTTTAAATGCTTAGAGCGTCCAGTTTATACTCTCGTTTTCTGTTTTACACCAAGTCATTTTTCAATTTGAGTCTAAAATCAATCAATGACTTGATCTTTTCAAAGTTGGTTAAAATTGAACCTTAGACATTTACTGGATTTCAATTTGGGATTAAAATTGAACAAGACAACTTCAAATTTCAATTGGTGATTTTAAAACGAACTCATCATTGCTTTGAGGAATTTAAAATTGAACATGTGTACTTTGTGTTTTGTAAACTTTTTTGCAAAGTAGTGTCATTTAAAAGGGCGTATGCGCTTCTCTCGCGCTTCACGGCGATCTTGAGAATCAAAAGTCTTTTTGATGACCCTAAGTTGCATAAAAGATTGCCTCCACACTTCAATTTGGGCATTTTAAAATTGAACAAAACATGCGAGTGTGAGCACGATATATTGCGGAGGTTCTCCCCTTTGTTTTTCAATGAAGGTTGTGTGAATGACGGGATATGTTAGCTCGCTATTGTTTATCTTAGAGGGCCTGCCTTGTGGGAAAAAGTAATCACCCAAGCGAACGACCCAACCGGGAACACGCTAAAGCCAAGGAACTTCCAACCGGTATATAAGTGTGGATTCTTGAGGAAAGTTCAAGAATCACAAGGATTATTCCGACAAGATGGACAGCAATGGACTCTCACCGACGTTGGATAATCCCCCATGAATGGAATGCCCGAATTACAACCCCTTATTTAGAAATTGGCCAAAACCTTATCTATCTTGTTGGTGCAAAAGGTCATGTCCTTTGAAGCCGCCCCACATAACATGCGGTTTTGTTGTGGAAATGGAAAGTATGCCATGGGAGATTCATGGGTACTAATGCTTGGCTGACCCGAATAAGTGAGTGTCATGGAGGGGAGCCAGTGTGGTCAAGCATTTAGCCATTCGCACAAGATATGCGCAGCTAGATTTATCCAAGTGGGAACCCAACAAGGTATTGTCTCATCAACCTAGGAGTGTGAAAGTGCTTGGAAAGAACACATTGCTTGATCTTGAAAAAATTTGGAAAACAAACATACACAAGAGCCTCAAATTTCAAACACCTTGGAAGGAACAAATACCTATTGACGAACTTGCCCACTCTTGCTTTCCCTAGGAATCACATTCCTAGAGGTTTCTAAGTGTGCAAATTCTATCATCATTTGTTTCCAATAAGGATAAACATAAGGAACTTTTGCCCTATTTTCCTCGATTTCCACACAAAGGACATTGTGGGATGAGAAAGAGAATGGGACACTAGACATATAGTTTGAAAACCTAAGCAAGCAAGTGTCTTGGATAAAAAGAACCTCATTTAACCAAGATAAAGAGACAAATTGGATTACACAAGTGTTTTCTAACATGATCAAAATCCCAAAACCGAAGTTCAAAAAGCTTAGTTTGAAAGCTAGTGAGGAGCGTCTTGAGATCCTGAATTGTTTGAAAGGTTTGCTTTCCTCTCATAGGAAATATAGCATGTTCTTCAACACTGAGGTCTTGTAAGAAGAAGTGCTATTCTAGGTCAAGTCTAGGATCAATTCAATCACATTCACCCATCTCCCAACCATCAAAATCAGTCAAAATTCACTTCACCAACAACTCTTGGAAACTTTGTAAACATCTTTTATGCTAAACTTCTAGGAAAAATCAAATCACTTTGTTTGACTTAAAACAGCTAGTCAAACCATCATCCTATACACGAGTTCTCTCTTGGATAATACAACTTCCTAGGGTTTACGAGTTCATCTTGTTTGGCTTAACACAACTAGCCAAATTATCAAATCATCATCACGTTTGACTTGACGCACTTAGTCAAACTATCATCTTGTAGGAGTTCACTCTTGGATAACACAACTTCCAAGAGTTTTACGATTACATTCATCACATTTTGTTTGACTTAACACACCTAGTCAATCCATCAATCCAATCACGATAAATCAAAGTCCTAAAAAGTTTAGCATTTCCTTCAAAATTTCTTTAAGATTTCCATTCATCCATATCACTCATCTTCCATTTATCTCATCCTCATCATCGCTTTGATCCTTCAATTATCCTAGTTCTTCACTTCTTTGAACCTAAGGTTTAGACCGATCTAAAGGATTAGAGGTTCATCTCTTACATTCTTGAAAATTGATCTTCATTTTATGGTTCAAACTCGATCTCAACACAAGAGGGACATGGAATATAAACTTGATCCATCCATCATGAGCAATTCAATTCAACCAAACTATCCAAGCCTTGCAATACCATTTGATTATCAAAGCTTGTACAATGCATACATGGGCGCATTATCTCATACAAACATCAATGGTACAACGAATGTGAGTATGCCCGATCCAAATTTTGGAACACCTTTCCCAATGATAGATTCAAATCCAAGTCCAAATCTGTAAATCTATCAACCAAACGCCGAATGCATGAGTTTTCCAAACAACATTATCCCACAAAATCCATACATACCAAGTGCAACTTTACCAAACATGACCATTTCAAATCCACACTTGGTAAACTTTGGGGTCAACATGTTTGCAAATCCCCCTAATGTTGTTCAAAATCCTAGCAATATATTGACAACTCCATATGTTGATTCAAATCAAGGTAACCCCATGCAAAATCAAAGTTACCTAAATCCAAGCAATATGATTCCCAACCACAACAATGTTCAATTTCAATCTATCATGCCAAATCAAAACATCATACCAGATCATCCCATTTTTCCATCGATATCACAACAACAGATGGCAACCATCCAAGCAACCCCAACAATCAACACCATTCCCATTCCACCACCGCCGCCAAAACACAACACGACCAATTCATTCTCCATCATGTTGCAAGCTGCTCAAGAAGCTTCCTACAAAAAGGCACTCCAAGCCCAACAAGCTACACAGCTAGTTGCTTAGCAAGCACAAGCAGCTCAAGTAGCCCAAGAAGTGCAAGCGCAAGAAGAATTCTACGCACTATTGCAATCAATCCAAGAAGAAGTAGCACAACAAAGAGCCCAACAAAAAGCTTTGTTGGCACAAAAACAACATGACAAACAACAAGCGTTGTTGGCTCAGTAGAAAACGCAGGCCTTACTCACCCAACAAAGCTTGCAACAGATTCCCTCCGCAATTGTTGAAAACAATGATCAAGATCTATCCATCAATGAACACATTGAAGATGTTCCCATCTCATTCAATGATCAAATCATCACACAACAAAAGGCACTTTTCAATCACGATCAAAACTCACTGACGATACCCAACAATGATCCAATCCAAGAAACATTAACATCATTTGATCCTATGTTTGAGAACATTGACAATCCCTCCACCAAAATTGTTGAAAATAATGATCAAAATCAATCCATCAATGAGCACATTGAAGATATGTCTACCCCATCCATTGATCAAATCGTCGTTCATCAAGAGTCACTTTTTAGTGATCTATTTCAAGATGTGTTACAATTATTTGATCCCATTGACATAATATACGATCCATCGACCAATGATCATATCAAAAATGTCTCTACATCACCTTGTGAGTTAGAGGACATATCTCAAGAACGTATTCCAAAGCATGATCAAAATCTTCCATCAAGGTCTAGAAATGGCCCTTCCAATGACATATTAACATCCTTTGACCTCATGGTTACAAATATTGAAGGAATCCCTAGCTCAACACTTGATCCAAATCCATTCAAAGAACAAGTGGATATTAATCCACTTCCCATGCCTAAGGACGATGTCCAAGAACCCCTTGTAGACAATCCATCCTTTGAAATTTACCCATGTCAAGAATGTGATCAAAAGCATGGCGAAAGCAATTCCAGAGTTAGTCAAAATCAAGAATTTGTATCTCCGAGATACTACAATGATCTAATGGGCACTCTTTTATCTATACAAGATGCCGCAAATGATGACCACATCCACATAGAAAATACTCCTCCATCTACCCATGAGATGCTTTCTTTGGATGGACACGTGGATGATCTTCAAAAACAAGAGTCTCATACTCTTCAAATCATTACCAACGAACAAGAGTCTCCTACTCTTAACATTTGTACACATGATCAAGATGTAGAAAAATGCAGATACATATCAGAAATGGGTCAGGAAGACGGTTTCTACATAAGTTGTGAATCAGAAACATCATGTGAAAGCATATCAAGAATAAGTCATGAGGAAGAATTTTGTGTAGATAACGAAGCATCAACACCTCTTGAAGAAGAACTACAATCTGATATCTCACAAGATCAAGCTAAAGATATCAATAAAGCATTCATCCCACTTATGGAAGATCCTATCACTTATAAACTTGGATCACTCACCTTTGTAAGGGAAAATCATCTTATCAATGAAAGAGCTATGACATTTGAAGATCCACCACAGAGCAGAGAAGGAGAAACACCTTGTTTCCAAGGTAAATCATATCCTATGGCAAATTATTTTTTTCAACAGATGAATTATCAAGGCAGAGGATTAGGCCTACATGAACAGGGTATCCTAGAACCAGTGCAAATTGTTGGCAATCCTAAACATCAAGGCCTTGGTTATTCGACAATCAAGGGATCTCAACATATTGGTAATATTATCACCATACTGGGGGCAACTTCATCTCGAGCAAATGTCAACATGGGGAGCACGAAGAATCCTTATGATGAAACTGATGCCAATACTACAACCTACCATATCATGAATCTTCATCCACCCATCACCCCATCCACAAATTGGGACCAATGTCAAAAGAAAGATTCAAATCAAAGGACGAAGCATGAAGGAAAAATCAAGTACATATGGATACCAAAAAATACAAAGAAAGATTATCCCTGTCAAACTCCATCAGTCAAAGAAACTATGGGGCAAAATAAAATAGGGGCAAGTATCCATCAAAGATTTCCACAAAGGAAAAAGCATGCTTCTCAAGCAACATACAAAGTGTATCAAGCAGTTGGTCCAAATTCCATGCACACTTCCATATCCACCCATTATTGCTCATCTTCTGAAGTTTGGAGAGTCAAAGGTTCCAAACCATCGACCAATCCATCTTTTACTCCTAAACACACTCCATCCATGCTTCCACGAATGATATCCAATTCTCACATTGACCATGTGTTGGCAATGACCCTTCATCATAAGGATTCAGAAGGCACCCTATTGCGATGTGCGCACAAAAATAGAGTTAACTCCGGTATCAGCAAAGCATATCAGAGATCTCAAAAGTTGCATTCAAGTGCATGTGTCTTGGAAAAACAACTTCTTCAAGCAGGCTACCGATGGCATGTTATGACAGAAGCATCTACATCATCACCACCAGGTGGTTCAACATCAGCTTAAAATCTCTCAGAAAATACAAAAATAATCAAAAAAGGTCCTAAAAAAATGGTTACCTCGATGAAAACCTGGCAAACAGGCATCTTGGTGACAACAAAAAAATCAAATAATACAAAAAATCCAAAAAAATCAGAAAAAGGATTGAAAATAGTAAAGAAAAAAATCGTCCTCCAGTGAAAACCGCTTCGGTGGCGCTTTGGACAAGTACCATGATGAAAACCTGGCAAACAGGCGTCATGTGTAGAATCGAGCATCTACGTGCGCCAGTTCAGGAGAAAGCATCTTATCACATCCATAATAAATCTAGCATTCCATCCATATCATTCGTTCATCCATGAACCATTTATCCAACACATTTCCATTTATCTACCTTATCTTGATCTTGATGAAGGTTTGGTAAATGCTTTACACTTGCTTATGGTAAACACCTTGACATGGGTTATTTTCATTGATCCCATCCTATCTAATGTTATCTGAGCCTCAAAGCATTATCTGAATGAGCATTCCTCTATTTGAACACCATTATCTTATCGTAAGATGATCCATACCCATTCATCCATTCGTCTATCCAAAAATTCACCCATGGCCGGTCAAACATTGCTAGACACTGGGGGCAGATATTTGCATCTTGCTTCAAGAATAAATCTTGACCTATATCTTCCCACTTATGTGGTGATCCAAGCATTGGAAAATGTGAAATCAACTTGGTCAAATCATTTGTGAACACGAATCCAAGTCACTAGCCCATGGCATATTTTGACAAGATGATGTTTTATCTTTTGTCGAACATCAATCCAACAATCAATATCAGTTGCATCTAATGTGTACTTCAATGTCACATCAAATCATCAAAATAATTTTGTTCCAAATCAAGCTTCATCAATCTTGATCAATCGAATCCAATCAATCATCACCTTGTTTGACTTAACACACTTATTCAAACTATCATCTTGTGCACGAGTTTACTCTAGGATAACATAACTTCCTTGGGTTTACAAGTTCATTATCATCACTTTGTTTGGCTTAACACACTTAGCCAAATTATCAAATCCATAATCACCTCATTTGGCTTAACACACCTAGCCAAATTATCCTTTTTGTACGAGTTTACTCTGGGATAACACAACTTCCTGGAACTTATGAGTGCATTATCACTTTTGTTTGACTTAACACACTTAGTCAAACTATCAATCCATCAGTCCAATTGATCAACATTAAGCTTGGTTTTCAGCAAAATCCCAAAACAAAGCACTGATATCATCACATCCATATCCAAATCATCAAAATCATGTGAAAAATCCAAAAACATCCAAATCATGCAAAAAATCATCAAAAACATGTCGAAATATCAAAAAATCTTCAAAAAAAAATTCATCATTGAGTCTTGTCAGTCTTCCACCTTGTCGAACTACGTTGTCTCTGAGGTTGAACGTAAGCAAGGTTCATCTTTGATCTTCCCCCGAGATGGTTAGGTCAGTCCTTTAGGCGTCCATTGCAATGGCATTCGTTTGCTTATCTTTGTTACATTTAGGTCAGTCTTTTAGGCATTCGTCGCATTAGCAATTCATTTGCCCATCTATCTTTTCATTGAGTCAGGTTTATCGTCTGAACTACACCGTCTCTGAGCTTAAATGTAGGCAAGGCCATCCTTGATCGGTCCCCGAGACACAAAATCCAAAAACATTCATAAAATCTTGAAAATACCAAAAACATTGGAAAATCCAAAAATCAAAACAGCCTCAAAATATTTCAAAAACACCAAAAACATCCAAATATTTGAAAAACCCAAAATGGTGCACCCATCCCATCTCGGTTTCACCCGCAATAATCATCACTCATAATAAATCATCGTCGCTTTCACCCTTTGGTGAGTTAGTCAGAAGCAAGTTTAGCAGGTTCTAAAGTAAACGCCTTATCGTTAGAGTCTCAAGCCTAAGTCAGTAAGTCAGCAATTTGATCAACTCAGAGTATCAATAGCTTATCACCCAATCAGTCTAACCAAAACCCTAATCACTACATGTCCTAGGATGAAGCTTTCCCACGATGGATATAAGCATCAGGTACCCCACAGTAATTAGTCTTCGCTAGTGATACGAAGAACATTAGTTTGTTTGTTTACTTTATTTTGGTCTTTTTAGACTTATCTTATTTTGCGCTCATTCCAAGGACCTCTCGATGATGCCTAAACAAAACAGGTTTAGAGAGAAAGGAATGGGGCAATGATCATTATCTTTTTATCTGTTGTGCTTGTTGGATGTTCTTGTAAAATAACTTGGCGAATACTTTCTTTGTTGGGTCCATCCTAGCAAGGTTTCCGTATGTCAAGTGTGAACAAGAGCACTCCTATCTAATTGCCGAGTTAGAGTCCATCACACTAGGCACAATGCCATCCTGGTTCTTAATAACTTGATGCATCACACCTATGTGTGTTATCAAACAGAAAGAAATTTACGCTCTTTATCTCCCATTCCTGGATAAGCAATACATCATCATCTTTCATCATCATCTCTAATAAATTTGGCTTGTTGAAATTCTGCATCTTCTTGGATTCAAGGGTTCATCCCTCTCATTCTTCTACCTTCTTTCACGCTAACAATGCATCCATCCTGCATCCATGCTGCATTCATCCTCTCATCTTGCATAATCACGTCATATCATTATAGGACAACATCATCCATCTCATCCATCTCACATGCATTGCATAATCATTTAAAGTTGTTTACGATAATATAAATTTGTTATTCTAAGCATCTTCCGAACATCTCATCTACATCATCATTATCATATAGTCTAACCATCCATACATCCATTTTGAACCTCTTTGTCGCGAGATCCACCTCAAATTGTATCTTTTCGCTCGATCTCTCGAGGGGGCAATGTACTAATGTACTTATTTTCCACTGGGGCATCCGAAAAAACCAAAGAATTTTTTAATTTCGATGCCGGCAACATCATTCTTTGAACCAATGCAACGAGTACATTGCTTCAAAGAGGGGCAAAATGTAAACATGCAAAACTGACATCATATATCTCGCTCTAACTAACATCAAATTTTGCTATTAATTAATTAAAGCAATTTATTGATTAATTCACTAAGGTTCATTAAATAAATCAAAATTATTTAATCGAATCCTTAAAGTTCTTCTCATTTGATTTATCAAATGTCACTTCTTAATATCCCCTAAGTTAATTAATCTAAATTAATTGACTTCTAAATCATGATTAGCATTCTCTAGCTTTTGACTCAACTAGAGTCAAATCTAAACTCCTAACTAACCCACCCACTTGCACCAATAAATCAATTTAATTGATTTATTAAAAAGCTTATTTTCCTTCAATAACTCTCATCTTTGACTTTTTTGGACAAAGATTATTCCCCCCAAAACCCTCAACAACATGCATTTATTGACACCTTTCAAATTTGAATGGGCACATTGGCCAAAACTTGCACAAGCTTTGACCAATCCCATTATGACAAGTGTCTCTATCCTATTAGATGGGATTTAGTCCCACATTGCCTAATTTTGCCCACTCTTCTATCAACGTTTCCTATAAATGCAAGCCATTTTCTCTCATTTCTATAACAGCCACATATCCAAGCATCTACACTATAGGCAACTTGAGTTCAAGCATCTCATTGTCTATCATATCACTAAGCTTATCAAGGATTGGGAAAGGGCTCTCTCACATTTTCATGGAGGGCACCAATCCACCATAGAATAGGTTGTATTGCATTTCTTCTTTGCATGCTTAGATTATTTTTGTCATTTAATTTGAAGAATGTTGTATTATCCTATGAGGATGTTAGAATCATGCTAACCATGATGCATATTTTCACATCCACAGTAGGGATGGTGGTGAAGCATGGTGAGACAAGTACAATGGCTTTAGTGGACCTCTCTTTTCATTGACTATATTTTCGACATGCCTTGTAGGTCCACTTTTGGGTGACCTCAAGAAGTGACATAGCCTCTAATTGTATTGGATGAACCATGTAAGTATCAATGCTATTTGGGGAGGTTGTGGGTGATTCAGATGAGAGACAAACCCACTAAAAGGTTTTTTGGTTCACATTTAAAGAGACAAAATTTTGGCTAGATAGGGAGAGTGGAAGTTTAAGTAGGAGGTGGCAAGTTTCTTGGGCTCCAATATCACAGTCCACTAGTGTATCAGCAATAATTATTTTGAAAGTTGTTGGGGTGAGCTTGTCAGACTCTATATTGGATGAAATACAAGATAGCATTGCTCGGTATGTTTCAGACTTGTTTTAAGCTTTTGTTGCATATTTTGCAATATACTTGAGGACTGCATGGATAGAGATAATAGGTTGGAAATCCACATTATCTCTACAAATGGAGAAGATGGAAGGGTTGTGGAGATTTAAGAGGTCATCATTGCGAGCAACGGTGAAGTTTGGTTGGCCAGCTTCATCAATTAAAAGGGTTGAAATTTCTTGAGTGGCCTAAGGGGCTTTGCAATGACATTGGAGGGGTTGGCCTTTTTTCCTAAGGCATGTTTGCAAGGTACACTTTGTATAGCATTGAACACAATTGACCATTTCAGTGTAGTCAATGACAAGATCGGCTTGCAAAATCATTCTACTATCCATTAAACATGGTTCATTGCCAAGAGATCAATGGATTGTCTGGTTCCTTGATAGCAACACACAGGGGTTCCATGTAGAGACATGCCTTTCAATGTATTGAAGGGAATTTTGCACTGATTGAAGGATATTCCATTATAGTTTCCCAATATCAGGTGCTTCTCCTAGCCAAAGAAAACCATGAATATGTGTAGAGCCTTTGTGTTGTCATTCATACATAGTAGATTTCTTTGTTTTGAAATTATTTTAATGGTATCCATTGGAATTGAACAAGGGTAGTATAAAAATTTACTTGTACCAGTAGTCGGTTGCACCAAGTAGTTTTTCCAAAACCTCTTCACAAAATGTAGTGAATCTATGGTGCATATAGTGTTTAGAAAGGTGTGGATTTTGAAAAATGTTTTGCATCCTCCATTTATAAGTGGCTTGTAGATTTGAAGATGCAGCTGATGGCATGATCTTGTGCAGGTTTGGCCATTTTGTATAAGCAACACTGAGCATGAAGAATAGCAATGGGAAACCAACTTGGATAACCATATCAGAGAGCTCCCCTCTACAATGGTTCCAAAAAGGGTGTGTTCCTCGAATTGATGATCCAAAGTGCATAAGTTGTTCAACAAGTTTTTCATCTAGTAGATCCTTTAAACGTTGATGAAGATTAGAAATTATTGCTGGAAAGCATGCATCAATGTTCTTATGGACAAATACAGATGTTGTGGCTTGTTTTCAATGAGGCATAATAATATTGAGGATGAAGTACTTGAAGCGAGGGTGTTGGCTAAACCTATTATCAAAGTACCTAAGCAAGTGGAGAGCATTTTAATGTAATTTAACTTCTTGCATGTGAAATTGTTTGAATGTGGCTTTTCCATTAGGAAACAAAGTGGGGAAAGCTACAAAAAATTATCCTTTAGTGGTGTACTCATTGATGAGAGATGGTGAAATGGGTGGCCAATCCATAGACAAGGTTGGCTAAGCTTAAGCTAGTTATAATATAGAACAAAATTCTTCCAATTCTCTTTGTGTTGGTGGAAGGTTAGCTACAAAGGAATTCGAGTGGTGAATGTCTTCTCCATAAGGGTTGAAGGGTGTAGCATCTATATGTGTAGAGCTTGTAGATGTTGGGCTAGTGAATGTGGTTGTTGTAGATAGGAGGTCAATAATGTTAGTGGAAGAAATGTGTAGACATCCCAATGCAGCCTCATGTAAGTGCACATTTTGGTAGTTTGGGTCGTGCGAGGTTTTGTAATGTAGTGCCTCATAAACACGCCCTCTAATCACGTAGAAGCTATAGTATTCTTGGTTGATTCTTTTCCTATTCACTAATAGGATGTTTAATTCATTTATACATCTAGGAAAGTGGGTAGCAATCATAGAAATATATTGAGGAAAGGAAATAGTGTGCCTACTATATTTCAGTTGGCCTCGCCTTGCATAGGTAACTTGAAGGATAGGGCTGACCCTAGCTATTAGCATCTCTTCAACTTGAGTGAGGTTTTTTAAACATAGAGGTTGCTCACTAGGGTCCATTTTATTCCATGCAAATAAGTGATGACATTTTTTTTAGATGAACATTGGTGACAAGTAGACACACCATATAATTTTTTTATCTGTATACTTGGATATTTTTCCGTGCAGACTAGACAAGTCAACAAGTTTTCAAGTCTATCTAGCTTATAATGGAAATAATTTCTGGAGCAAAAAAGGTTTGAGTAAAGATTGGAGGTGGATGGATCTAGGCAGGGGAAGTGGAGGAGGGGAGTGTAGATGTGGAGGCACCAACAAGGGTGCTTTGTGCAATTTTCCATCTTCTTTTATTGACGATGTCTTTCCGTGCATGGTAGCGGGTGCATTGTCGCTGGTTACAAAGAGCTCGTTTAAGTTGCAAGCTTGAATTTTCCATATCCATATGTTATTCCCTATAGGTCTATATAAAAGGGTCAACATTAAGTAATGTGATTACAACTAATAACATTGAGTAGTAAACAATTTCATTGGTTGGAAGGAAAGCATCGGGAATCTTATGAAAGAACAAGATTGTATGTAATTGTAAGTTTACATAGAAGGTGCAACATTAATGGGGATAACATAATAAAAGATTGGAGTAATAAATGTTCTTAAATGGAAATATAAAATAATCAAGACCATGTGCAAACTAAATTCATTGAGCAGGCGTCAATAACATCTATTGAATGTAAAGCATTATGAATCTCAAGAACCAAAAAGAGTTGTGAATAATTAAATGTTTGTTTTAGATTTGTTTTGGTATTACATGTTTGAAACTTCAAATGGATATGAAAGTGTACATAAGTTGAATCCTTTCAAGTGCAATTGGAAGTATGCTAAAAGATTTGGATGAAAATTATGCAAAATAGGAAAAAATTAAATTAGTTTCTTGATTTATTGCAAGTTGATGTGTGGTTACATGTTAAAAGACGTGTAGAATAATTTCACAATATTATGCAGTACATTGGTTTTCAACCCAACAAGTGGAAATATATATATATATATGTTTTCTGTAACTATTTGTTGTGATTAAAAATATGCACAATAGCACATGACAATACTTGTGTACTAAAAATGATTGTAATGGTAAAGCTAAGCACATTTAATAGTTGTGGTAACAATTCTTTGTGCTTCATGCCGATCGAAAGCATTTGATTGGATGGTAAGTGCCAATAGAAACTCACAGTTGACAACTTTCTCTAGAATTGTTCTCGCTGCATCGGGTTCTGCTAGTAGGAGCTGGAAGTCTTCTACACAAAATCCTAACAACGTTATTGCTGGTTCTTCAAATGTAGTAACATTAAGAAGATGGCCGGTATCATCTTGCAAGTCCATCTTTGGCATGTAGGTTAAATCATAGGTAGCAATCTCTACAGAACACTTGGGGCATTTAATTGCACTTGGGGTAATCTAGAGAACTTTTTTCTTACACTTTTTTTTTTCCACCATGCAAGGGAATGATAGGTAGTAGAAGTTATCTAAGTGGAGCTTTGTGATAGTGGCCTTTACAAAAACATTTTGTTTTTCAAGAGAGCTTGGTTGCACAGTACTTGAAATAGGAATTGGGTTTTCAAATTTTTGGGTCGATAGATGGCTCTTTGAGAGGGGAAGATAAGGTTGGGTAATCTATGTAGTGGCATGCAATGTCTGTAATTTTGAGGCTTCAACCAAGTTGGGATTCATTAAAATGATTGTTGGAAAGATAGTATCTATAGATTTTCCTAACCATGAGGTAATATGACCACTTTTAATCAAAATAATTGGTGGGTTAGGTTCTAGGGGAAGGTCAGCTAGTTGTTTCCCAGCAATTTGGCAATGGCTACCCCAAAGTGTGATGTCAATTGTATGGCCTGACATGTCCATGATTGTAGCTATACACTTTGTTGTTTCAATTTCATCCCTCTTGCAAATGGTTGATGTAGGGGAGATAGATAGAAAAATTCCGATGACATCTACAAGGGAATTAATAGGCAAGGACATTAATGATTCAATGCTTTTGATATTGTAGTTGTGTGTTGGTATAGTGGACTCTACGCAGGTGAACGGAGTTATGGTTGAGGAGTTATGGAGGAATATTTCATAAGGGTTTCTTTCACTACTATATTTTGTGTTCCTAACTCTAATGCGGCCATTAGAGATGACATAAGTAATATTGGTCTCAATGACATGGTAGAATCTATCTACAAGATCATTAAATTAGGTAACATGTATCTCAGACCCTAATTTATCTATAAAATCGAAACCAAAGAATTTCCCATCATTACTTGAATTTTTGTACTCATGAATTGGACTTTTAGCAAGGGCACGACCCTGAATAGACCGATTTTTATGGTTTGGCATTAAGGTTGCAATGGGAATTGGTTCAGATGGTCTATCAAGTGAAAATTTGGGAGATTGTGTGATGGTCAATGGGCCTTGAGAACTGCTAGATGGTGTACAAGTTAGAGCTTGATGTATAGAAATTGGTGCTCCAATCATTGATGCATTTTTTTGTGACTACTTCCTGGCTATGAATTACGATAGCCCTGCAATGAAAGGAAAATTTGAAAGTGAATGAAATGTACATGCTTAAACAACAACAACTGAGAATTATAATGTAATCCTATACGCACGTGAATTTGTGGAATTTTTTGTAGTCCAATTCTCTGAGGTGCACAATGGAACCTTTGACTAAAGCCTCCTCCATGATAAGCTCGTTGAACTATGTGGGTAGCAAAGTAAGATGTGTGTGCGTCCCATCCAACAATTGTATATGGTACTTGAAAAACAAAGCTTGAGGCTATTCAATGGTATTGATAGATGCAACTTGAAGAAAGGGATCTACATCAAGAATGCCTGAAAGGATGTCGGAAATGGCATTTGTAGTTAATGTAGACATGATAACTTTGGAAGATAGTTGGAGCATTTGCCCTGTAGGAAAGATGAGTGTATGGCATTCACACAATAAAGACATTTTATAGTAGTAATTATGAAGTGATAAAATGGTTTGTACAACCTTTCCTGTGAGTAAAACTTGAATTATCTTACTAATAAATGCAAATAATTGAATTAATTGAGCTTGGTGGAAACAAAAAGGTGGGTGTTTTGGGCCTTATTTTATTTATGGGTTATTTGAATTTTAACACCAAAGTTTAGGAGAATGTGAAAAACATTGTATTCCATTAGTTAAGATTAGAAAGTTTTGTGACAGTCTTCTGTTTGGAAATATGGTAGCATAAATGAGCATCAATTATTGTGAACTATCCACTACTAACAAAAAAGTTGGGATATATGTTTTCATATTCGAAGAATTGTAACAACATAACATTAAATTGCAAGGATATGCAAAGTAAATACAATTTACCACAACAACTATGGAAATAGAAATAACATATTAACAAAATTAACAACATTGATGTAAATTATATGACATCGGATCATTTGAGATGAGCATGCAAAAGTATCACATACAAAGTAACTACGGTTACTATCAAAATATACAAAAAGAACATGGTGGCAAAGATATTACATTATTTATTGGAAATTGCAAGTGTATATTCCAATGTTGGAGTGAATTTAAACTATCAAAGGAAAAAGGTGCATATGTTAGATTTCTTGACATGGCATAAGTTTTCATAAAACGGGCAAGAACGTAGAAGATCAAGAAGACAAAGATATGGAATATTTTGCTTGCATATATTGATATTTATGTAGTATATCAAGTAATATAACATATAGTATATAATATAAATATTTGTAAATCAAAATTAATATTTGAAATATAAATATAATCAATTATATGGAATATAATAAATGATATATAAATACTATAATAAAAGGAATATATAATTCTATAATATACTATTATATAATATTTAATTTAAATATAATAAACATTATAATTTAAATATATAATTGATGTTGTATAAAGTAATATATATACCAGTTTAAATATATAAGTAATGTAGTGTTTAAATCATAATATAAAATTATATAATAGTATCATGTTTATTTTTATTATTATATAACATATATATAAATTTTATATAATATAAATTTGTAAATGTATTTTAAGAATTTAATAATTGAATATTCTACATATGTAAAGCTTATTTATTATTTAATTGTATATAAATTTATTAAAAAATTCATTATTATAAAAGATAATATATTTATTCTATAATTGTTTTTGCATCCTTGTAAATGAAAATAAAATAATTTTTAACTATTTATTCTAAAGTTAAACTAAATTATATAAAAACTTAATTATAAAATAAAATAAAATAAATTATATTCATGTATACTTCTGAAAAATTTCTATCAAAGCCTTATTCCCAGGCTACATCACACCAAAACTGAGGACAAGAAGGTCAATACCAGCTGTAACATGATGTGAGTTTGAAACAAGTAAATATAGTAGTATTCTTATGAATTATATATAAACAGGGTTAATAATGCTAACAAAATGACAACCAAAACAACTAAATGAAAGCATTAGAAAAACACATGAATTACCTATTCCATACTGGATTGGCCCACCTTGGGTATGTGAAGGAGCCCTTTCCCAATCCTTTCTAAGGATTGAGATGATGATAGACAAAGAGATGCAAGATGAACTCAAGTTGCCTATAGTGAGAATACTCAAAATGGTAGATGCCAATGAAGGAGAAAACCCCTTGAATTTATAGGTGAGGTTGAAGAGAGATGGGGAAAAGTTGAGGAATGTGGGACTAATCCTCAACCAATAGGAAGGAGCCACTTGTTACTAGGTGAATGGACCATGGTTGCAAGTTTTGGTCAATGTGATAATTTAAAATTTGAAAATAGCATTAAATGCATATGGTTGAGAGCTTTGGGGGGGGGAATTTTTTTGGACAAAAAGGTCAAATAAAGGGAGTTAATGAGGGAATATTCCTTGGGAATATGCTTTGTGAGGAAAATAGAGCTTTTAATTAAATCAAAATAAATCATTTATTGTGCAAGTGGGAAAAGATAGAGGATGGGACATGAATTAAGTTTAACATTAATCATGATTTAGTTAACTTAAGAGAGGATTAGGTGATTGTGATTGTCACATTAAGGATAATGTGATTAAATATAATGTTAATTTTGCATGTCTACATTTTCCCCCTCTTTAAAGTAATATACTCATTGCATTGGTTCAAAGAATGATGCTGTCGGCATCAAAATTAAAAATAAATCAGATTTTTTCGAATGCCCTAGCGGGAATAAGTATGTTAGTACATTACCCCCTCGAGAGATCGAGTGAAAAGATTCGATTTGAGTTTGATCTCCCAACAAAGAGGTTCAAAAATGGATGTATGGATGGTTAGACTATATGATCTATATGATAATGATGATGTAACTGAGATTATTTTAAGATGTTTAGAATAAAAAATCTATATTATCCTAAACAACTTAGATGATGATGCAAATGAGATGTTTGGAAGATGCTTAGAATAATAAATATATATTATTTTAAACATCTTGAATGATTATTCAATGCATGTGAGATGGATGAGATGGATGATGTTGTCCTATGATGATATAACATGATTATGCAGGATGCCGAATGGATGTAGGATGGATGCATTGTTAGCATGAAAGAGGATAGAAGAATGAGAGGGGTCAACCCTTAACTCCAAGAAGATGTAGAAGTCCAACAAGTCAATTAGTCATTGAAACTTTATTGGATATGATGATTAATTTCTTATCCAGGGATGGGAGGAATAAAGAGCATACCTTTCTTTATGTTTGATAACACACATAGGTACGACGCATCAAGGTATAAAACACTAGGATGGCATTGCGCCTAGTATGATGGACTTTCACTCAACAATCAAATAGGAGTATTCATGTTCACACTTAGCATACAAAATATTATTCAGGATGTAGTTCAGATCTTCTAAACATCTTAGACCAAAACATAGAAAAGCAAGCCTTCCTATGTGGTCAACAAGATACCTAAAACACCCTCCCTACACACCAAACAAAGCATGCATGACAAAGTTATTTCACAAGAAGATCCAACAAGCACAATAGATAACAAGATAATGATCATTTCCCCATTCCTTTCTCTCTAAATATTTTTATTTAGACATCATCGAGATGTCCTTGGAATGAGCGCAAAATAAATTGAGTCTAAAAAGACCAAGATAAAGTAAAAAAACAAGCTAATGTTCTTTATACCGCTAGCCAAGACTAAACTACGGTGATACCTAATGCTGATGTCCATCGCAGGAAGGTCGCATTCCTAGAACATGTTGTGATCAGGGTTTTGATGAGATTGATTAGATGATAAGCTATTGATACTCCAAGTTGATCAACTTGCTGACTTACTGATCTAGACTTGAGACTTTGATGATTAGGTGCTCACTTTTGAACTTTCCAGACTTGCTTATGATTGAACTTACCAAAGCATGAAAGTGACAATGATTTATTATGAGCGATGATTATTGCAAGTGGACTGAGATGAGATGGGTGCACCATTTTAGGTTTTTTTAAGTGTTTTGAGGCTATTTTTTGAGATGTTTTACAATTTTTTTTGGTATTTTCAAGATTTATTACGAATAAACTGACTTAAAGACCTATCCTAGGGGTCTCGAGGTCTGATCCATATATTAGCCTTGTCTATGTTATACATGAATAGACCATGTAGTTATACTAATGACAAACCTGACTCATTGATGAGATAGATGGGTAAACGAATTGCCATTGTGACATACGCCTAATGGACCGACCTAAAATGTCTAGGGGGATGATCAAAGATCAACCTTGCCTATGTTCAAGCTTAGAGATGATGTAGTTTGGTTGATGACTCTATTTTTTGATTTTTTTGATTTTGACATGATATGGATGTTTTTTGATTTTTGATTTTTTGAATGTTTTTGAATGAAGTATTTTCTGAATATTTTTTGATTTTTAAGGAAGATCACAAGAATATACATGAATTTGATTTGATGCAAGTATAGGAACATGCCCCCAACGTGATGCGATAGAATTATTTGCTAAAGGTAGGCCAAATTGACCTTAGGAATATGCTAAGTAGTACTATGGTGGAACATGATACGAGCACAAGATCAGGCTATGGTACAGATGCAAACAGATGGTGGAAGGATAAATGAAATGCAGTAGATAAGTGAGTGTGTGGAAAAGGCCATGAAGATACTAGTGGATGGATAGTGCTTTATTTATGCCTGGAGCCTATTTTCTAGGTTTTCACCAAGGTACTTGTCCAAAGCACCACCGAAGTGGTTTTCACTTAGAGGACCATTTTTTTCTTTACTGTTTTCAATCCTTTTTCTAATTTTTTTTATTTTTTTATTTTTTTTATTTTTAAGTTGTCACCAAGATGCCTATTTACCAGGTTTTCATCAAGGTGAACATTTTTTTAGGACTTTTTTTTATTTTTTTGTATTTTTTGGTTCTATACCTTGCAATATTTTAGGCATAAAATGTTTTCAGATGGGAGTTATTCAAGGGCTCCTGCATAGGCTCACCTTTTGGTGTTGACACTTGATATGCCCCTTACTTATAGCTTGCTGTGATGATGAAAGGTCCCAACTAGTTGGGCTCAAATTTCCCTTTCCTTTCTGGATTTGGCACATTATTTTGATTTTGTTTTAGCAGAAGTTCACTGACTTGGAAGGTGCGTCTCTTGATCTTCTTGTTGTAGTTGTGCTTTAGGTAGTTCAGATAAAACTATAGATGGTTGAGGGAATCCATGCACCATTCATCTAATAACTCCAACTCATTTAACCTTGAAACGTTATATTCCTCATCTATGATGAGGTTCTGCAATGATATCCTTAATGATGGGAGCTCAATCTTGATTGGGAGGATTGCTTCTGATCCATAGACCAGGGAGAATGGGGTGGCGCCTGTTGGCATGTGGATGCTAGTGCAGTAGGCCCATAAGGTAAGATTTAGCTATAGACATCAGTCATGACCAGAGTCATTGGCTCTTTTCTTAAGGATTTTCAATATAGTTTTATTGGTGGCTTTTGCTTGGCCATTGCCTTGGGGATAATATGGAGTGAAAAACTGATGTTGGATATTGAATTTGTGGCAAAGGTTATGCACATCCTAGCATTTGAAAGGTGTACCATTATCTGAGATAATAGCTTGGGGGACACCATATCGAAAAATGAGATAGTTCAGGATGAACTTGGAAATCTACTTTCCTGTTATGTAGGTCATGTGAATGGCTTCGACCCACTTTGTAAAGTACTCTGTGGCGGTGATGATTAATTTGGGGCCATTGGATTAGGTGGGTGGGATTTTTTTGATGAGATCGAGCCCCCACTATGAAAAGGGCCAAGGTGTAACAATAGGATGAAGCTCTTGAGCTAGTGCATGAATAAGGTCTCCATGTTGTTGGCACTATAAACACTTTTTTAAAAAGTCATGTGCCTCTCTTTCCATTGTTCGCCAGTAGTACCCAGTTCTCAGCAACTTCTTAGCCAAGGTCATACCACTCAAGTGTAAACCAAAAATTAAATTATGTACCTAATTCAAAGCAGTTAGGGCTTCCTTAGGGTATAGGCAATGCAACAAGGTTCCTTCAATGCTCCTACGATAAAGGGTTTCTCCTAGCATGACAAAATGGGTGGAATTTTTCACAAAGGCTCATTTGAGGTTTGGGGTTATGTCAGCTGGGAGGACTCCTATTATCAGGTAGGTATAGATGTTGTGATACTAGGGATCATCGGGGCCAATGATTTCACACAAAAATTTAGACTCCGGTACCTCGAATGCTGGTACGAGAAGCTGCTCTACCAAGAATTCATGTTTTGGGAAATTGCGAGGGATATCCAGTAAGGATCCTATTTTTTCCATGGCATAAGCTACTCTATTGTTAGCCCTTGGTATCTGCTCAAAGGTGATATTAATGAATGATTCTTTGAGGCTCTCTACTAACTTCTTTTATGGTGTTAGCTTATCATCCTTAGTTTGGTACTCGCCATTGACTTGGTTGATAATAAGCTGTGAAACCCTGTAAAAATTTAGTGCCATGACTCGCCAGTGTGCTGCAATCTTGAGACCTATGGTTAAAGGATCGTACTTTGCAATATTGTTAGAGCAAGGGAATGCCAATTTGTAGGATCTAGGTACACAATCGCCCTATGGGGTGATGAAGAAAACAACGGATCTTAATCCATGTTGTGTGTATGATTTGTCAAAGTAGAGTTTCCAGTCATTGGCTATGTTGAGATTAATGATGGATTCATCTAGAAACTCTGATATGAGTGGATTCACTGAATAGATTGGAGCCTCTGCTAGTTGGTCTACAATTGAAGGGCTGCCCCTTGATAGCCTTGTGCTCTACATATTCAATATCATGTTCTATTAATATCATAACCCATTTTACTATTTGTCCTGTGAGAGTGGCCTTAGAGAGTAGGTATTTTAGTGGATCTATCTTTGCAATCAAGTTGATCTAATGAGACAACATGTAGTGTCTAAACTTTTGGGCTGCAAACACAACTGCTAGGCAAGCTTTTTCTATTGGTGTGTAGTTGAGCTCATGCCCTACCATTGTCCTATTGATGTAGTATATCGCTCTCTCTCTTCTATTTTCATCATGTTGAGCTAACAAAGCACCGAGAGCCACCATGGTTGCTAAAATATATAGGATTAATGACTTTCCTAGGATTGGTGGCAATAACACTGGCGACATAAGTAGATATTCATTGATTTTACTAAATTCCTGGTCACACTTGTCATCCCACTAGTATGATACTCCCTTGTGGAGTAGATGAGAATATGGGATATGTTTATCCACCAGCTGTGATATGAATCTACGGATGGATTGGAGCCTTCCCTGTAGGCCTCTGAGTTGTTTTAGTGTCCTGGATGCTTCCATGTTGAGGATCACCTTGACCTTGGCAAAATCTACTTCTATTCCTCTCATTGATACTATATACCCCAAAGACACATTTCTTAGGGTTGAGTCTAACCTTGTATTTCTCCAATCTATCAAAAATGGCACTTGGAGCTGCTATATGATCCTGTCTTTTCTTTGATTTAGCCAATATATCATCCACATAATTTTCCATAATTTTGTGTATCATGTCGTGAAAGATTAGTGTCATGGCCCTTTTATATGTCACCCTCACATTCTTTAGCCCAAATGGCATCATGTTCCAGTTGTAGGTCCCCCATGCACATGCAAACATTTTCTTATGTTGGTCTTCCTTTGCTATCATAATCTAGTTGTACCCTAAAAATCCATCCATCAGTGATAGCATCTCGTGTCCAACCGTCATGTTCACTATCATGTCAATGTTGGGTAGTGGAAAGTCACCCTTTGGACACACTTTGTTTAGGTCTCTGAAGTCTATACAAATATAGATACCCCCATTTGGTTTTGAAATTGGCACAAGATTTGACACCCATTCCAGATAATCAATTGGGCATATAAATCTGATATCCAATAGTTTTTGTAATTCCACCTTGACTAGCAAGGCTATCTGAGGGCACATCTTTCTTAATTTTGGTCTTACTAGCTTTTCCCTAGGGTAGACAGCTAAATGATGAACTACGACTTCCAGATCAAGACCCAACATGTCGGCATAAGTCCATGTGAAGTTCACCTTTATTTCTCTTAGAAATGCAGCCATTAGTTCTTGTTCTTGTTCTTCTGTCAGAAGTGATTCAGCATAGAAGGTGATGTGTGGCGTTGCCTTTGTTCCCTGATTGACGAGATTGCACTGTTCTGCTAAGACTATTGATTTCTCTTGATGAAATGCAATAGGGGGAGATTGAATCCTTCACCCTTTGGTGTCTCAGAGAGGTTTTCACCATTTTATGCATCCTTTATTTTTACTATTCTATGGTTAGAGAGTGCTAGAATGTGATTTTCACTCAATGACCCTGAGTTTATTCTCATTCTTTTTCCTCTACAATTGAAGGACTCAATCATCTCCCCATAATAAGCCTATGAGTCTAATGTGATGTCGAATCTAGCTTTATTATCTCCGCATGGTACTGTATCCCTTAGTCCCATGAATTCTGAGAGAGCCTCATCATTTTTGAATCTGTCTAGAATCGGTGGTCCTCCTTGGTCGTAGTCGATGAGTTGGGGGTAAACCAGGTTTATTTTGTGAGTTTGGCGGTCTGACTTAGCGGATGAGGTACTAATCATGAGTAAGGAGGAGTCTTCAAAAAGTGTGGGTTAGCCGGTTATGGTATCCTCATCATCACTACTACTATAGACGTCAGTTATGTCAAAGGGGAAATTATCTAGGGGCAGACCTGTTGATACGAGTAGTTGAAGAGCGGTTGTTGATAACTAAGGGGGAGACTTGAATGCTCTACTAGGGGTACCTTTTTCATGTACGGTTATACTCGGAGGGGTACATCTAAGGCCAAGATTTCTCATTTTCCTTTCTACAATGATGGGTTCTAGTCATCAATTGTTGTTCCTTCCAAGCCTTTAATTTATGTTGTAGCTCATACCAAGCATCATTTTCATTCCTCTGCTAGCTTCATCCATGGGTAGGGTGGGTGTGGGAATTTCATCTTGGTATAGTGAGCTTGCAATGTCCCTTTCATCCACATTTTCCTAACTGAGATCCCCAATGGCGGAATGTAGAAGGGTTCACCCTAAAAGTGTGGACAAGTGTTTCAACTAGTTGGGGTTGCCCATGTGACCTAGGAGATTGTGGTAACTCTCTTACAACAAAATATTTTTTCCTCATTTTGTAATCTCCACACCTATTGTCCTAGATCATGAGCTTGATGTTGGATATACCAGGGATGGAGGGTGTCTCTATCGTAGAAGTCAAGGCGAGGTTAGATGGATCTATATAGGGAGTGGATGGGCCTTCATTATTCTTTGGTACTTGGGAAATTTTGTAAAACTTGGCTTTCAAGTTATTTGCAATAGGTGAATGGCTCCAGATCACCATGTATTGTGACCTCCTCCTTTTGATATAAAAATTTTACACATTGGTGAAATGTTGAGGCGAATTCCTTCATGCCATGGATCCATGGGCATGCTAGAAGGATTTTGTAGGGTAAATCAAGGTCAAGGACCTGACATGTGGTTTCCATAGTGGCTGGCCCCACTTGGAATGGGATCTTGATAGTGCCTTGAGACACTCTTTCCTGGTCATCATATGCTCTGATGGTAATGCCTTTGGTTTTGTCGATGGAGTCTTTTGAGATTCCCAAGTTCTTTATAAGTTTAAGAGAACAAATATTGAGGCCCGTGCCTCCATCCACCAAGACCCTTTTGACCTTTTTCTTGTGAACCAGCATCTGAAGGTGAAGTGCATGATTGTGATATGGCTGGGCGGGGAAGTCTTGATCGAAGAAGGTGAGATTTGGGGTGATGATGTTACCAACCATAGCTTGGAATTTGTTTCGTATCAAGGTTAGCAGAGATAGTGGACACAACTAATGCTTCATCAAGGATTTTTCTATGGGCGACAGAAATTTTCAGCAACTGTATGATAGAGATCTGAGTGGGGGGTTTTTTTAGTTAGTCAATGACGTTATAATCATAGGAAACAACTTTTGGATTTGAGATAAGGGTCTTAGATGGCTACGATGCCCCTGCAATAGTAACCTTTTCACCACATGTGGTGACTCCACAATCAACATTGGCTCCTTTGAAACTAATGAAAGTGACCATTTCATCTATGCATGCGATGATGTCTTCGTATACAAGGTTTTTTCTGGCATACTTTTTTTTCCCTTTATTGTTTCCTTGGTTATTTCCTTGATTGTTTCCTTGATTATTTCCCTAATTGTGATTGGGCATCGGATTTGTGTATATTTTGAGATCCTAATTTCCAATGGGTTGCTTGACATTTATGATTTTATCTTCAATGAGATCTTGGATGATGTTCTTCAACTTCATGCAGTTGGCGGTCATGTGTCCCTTGAGTTTATGATAATCACATAGGAGATTTTTTTTGAACTGGGGTGGCTTCACCTGGGGTTCATTGTAATTATCATGGGTGTGGACCTTGATGATGTTCTCATTGATCAACATTTTCATGATGGATTGATTGACTTCCCGAGGGCTATGAATTTCTGTTTGGGGGGAAACTTGTTTTGCAGAGGTGGTCCTCCTTGATTATTGAGATTATTGATCTAATTTCAAGGTGGTTGTTGGTTCACCACATTTTTTTGTGTGTTATTTTGTTTTTTATTCTACGGTTGATGATGAGGCATTTGATTATTTTTCTTAGGAGCACTAATGACAACCTTGGCATCCACTACTCCATCATTGGTGACATTTCAATTCTTTGACCATGTGCGAGGTTTTTCATTGTAACTAGTGGATGGGAAACTATCCTGATGTTCAGGATAAGTGGGCATGCCCCCTTGTGTAACAAGATCCTATTCAATATTGAACGCCTTGGGAATCAGTTGATCGTATGTACTGATGCATTACATCTTCCGATAGAATGCCAAGGTTTTGTCTGTATTGGCAATGATGGTATAGACTTGTTGTTCCTCTGGAATGGCCCACTTGCTTCGATTGGCCTTAGCTCACCATCATTGGAGAAAGGTGGTGAATGATTCCCCCTTACCCTACTTGAGTGCTGAGAGTTCTTCCAAACTAATATCCATAGAAATTTTGAATGCATAATTTTGGAGGAATGCATCTTTAATTTCCTGAAATGTTTTGATTCTCGTATGGAGCCGAGAAAACCATTCCATGGTGTCACCAACCAAGCTTTGAGGAAATAGCTGCATTAGATACATGTCATTATAGGAAACTTCCATCCAGTGTACTTGGAACACCCTGATGTGATCTTCAGGCTTTCCCATCCCATGATATTTATCAAATTTGGGGATTTTGAATCCCTTCGGGAATGGTACCATTTCCAAGCTTATGTCAAATGGATAGGGGCAAAAGTTGCTCGGTATCCTGACTATCTTCCCTGTTTGAAGATCTAACACTTGTTGTGAGATCAGTTTTATTTTTGTCGTCATGTCACCTTGTGGATAAGGAGGTGGGGTGAATATGTTTTGGGGTGTGGGATTGATGGGTGCAATGTTGGTGTGGTTTTGTTGCAAGATTTGTTGAGCAAGTGATGCCTGCACTTTTTGTTGAGCCAACAATGCCTGTTATTGGTCCTACTACTATTCTACCAACAACGCTTGTTGTTGGTCATGTTGCTTCTATGCCAACAATGCTTGTCGTTGGTTGTGTTGTTGCTATGCCAAGAATGCTTGTTTTTGGTCATATTGTTGCTATAATTGATAATCTTGCCAGGCTTGTTGATATGCTTCTTTCTATGCTTCCAATTGTGCTTGGTATTGTGCTTGCGCTTGCGCTTGCTTAGCTTGGAATTGGGCTCATGCTTGAGCGTGTGATTATTGGATTGCTTGTGCAATCTGAGCGGCATGTGCAACTTGTGTAGTTTGGGTAGCCTGGGTGGCTTGAGCTTCTTGCATAGCTTGGGAAGCTTGGAAAACTTGCACGACTTGTTGTTGTAACAAGGCTTGGGCTTGTGAATCCTACTATGCCTATTGTGCTACTAATTGTGCTTGTGCTTGCTAAGTGGCTAATTGTGTGACTTGCTGATTTTGGAGAACTTTTTGCTTGGCAGCTTGTCGAGAAGCTTCCAACGTCATGGTGAATAAATTGGTCATGTTGTACCTTGATGGTAATGGCGGTGGGTTAGGAAGAACACTGACCATTGTGATGAGCGGAACGATCATGTTAATGATCGGGGTTTGAGCTACGGATGGTGCGATTGAGGTGCTTGGTCCCTAAGACACCATGCATTGAGGAATGGTGGATGTATTGATCCCTACGATTGCTTGGATGGTTGCCATCTATTGTTGCAATATAGATGAGATGGTTGGTGGATTTGATAAAGTGTTCTGATTTAAAGGGTTTATGGTGGGATGAGGAGGAAGACCCAACCCGAGTGATGATATAGATGTGAGTTGTAAGGTTGGAAATGGTGGAAAGATGGGTGGTGCAATCCATGAAAGTGATGATGATGGATCCAAGATTCCCCCTATTCCAAACAAGCCACCTTCTCCTGGTGAGATAGGAAGAGAGGTTTGCATGTCGAGAGGATAATCTGGTGTTGCATGAAATGAGGATGAATTGGCATGATCATGAAACATGAGCAAGATGTAAGGGTGTAACAAAATTTCTGGGATGGATTGATCCACTGAGGTACTTGCATTCAATCCCCGGTTATTCATAAAGGGGATGTTTTTGGAATTCACGAAGCATGGCACTTCCCTTGTTAGCAATCGATGGGGTTGAAGCGATAGATGATATGATTTGGGGGATGTCTTAAGTCATAGTTTGGAGGTGAAGTGTGGATGTGGGCGAGGACATGATACCAAGAGACCTCTCCACAATAGTGCTTACATCAAAGTCAGAAGGGAGTTTAGCCCCTTCTTTTTCTAACTCTAGCATGTATTGGGATGGGGACAACCTCAGCATGGCACTGGCAATCCGGTGATTCTTAGGGTTTTGCACCTTCTAGAATTTCTTCTTGTGTCATCCCATTGTCAGTGATGTCCTCTACATGACCTTCCTCCTGAGAATTTTGAGGTACTTGAGGAGGATTGATTGGGAGGTCAATGGTTATCATCGAGTCGAATGTTGTTTCAGTTTGACTTAGATCACTTGAAATGGATGTTTCTTTGTTTTTCTCCATATTCTTATTGTGTTGATATTGAGTTTGAACCATAAAGTAGAGATCAATTTTCAGGAATGCAAGAGATGAACCTCTAACCCCTTAGATTTGTCTAAACCATAGGTTTGAAGATGAGAAGAACTAGGATAATTGAAGGATCACAATGATGATGAGAATGAGAAAAATGAAAGATGGATGATACGGATGAATGAAACTCTTTGAGGAACTTTGAAGGAAATTATAAAATTTTAGGGCTTGACTTGATTGATTGTGATGGATTGATAGTTTGACTAAGTATGTTAAGTCAAACAAAAGTGTTAATGCACTTGTAAACTCTAGGAAGTTGTGTTATCCTAGAGTAAACTCATACACAAGAGGGTAGTTCGACTAAGTGTGTTATGTCAAACGAGGTGATTATGGATTTGATAATTTGGGAAAGTGTGTTAAGCCAAACAAAGATGATAATGAAATTGTAAACCTAAGGAAGTTGTGTTATCCTAGAGTAAACTCGTGCACAAGATGATAGTTTGACTAAGTGTGTTAAGTCAAACAAAGTGGTTTTGATTTCACCTAGAACCTTGGCATAAATGATATTTTCAAAGTTTCCAAGCATTGTTGGTGAGGCGATTTTTAACTAATTTTGATGGTTGAGAGGAGGATGAGAGTGATTGATTTTTTATCCTAGACTTTACCTAGATAACACTCCTTCTTATGAAACCTTAGTTTTGAAGAAAATGCTTGACTTCCTATGTGAGAAAGGCAAACCTTTCAAAAAGCTCAAGATTTTGTTGATAATAGAACTCATACAAGTCAGGGTTGTTTCTTGAAGCTTTCTTGTAAAAGTTGTAAACCAATCTTTCTCTAACTTCGAGAAGTCTTACAAGATACTCCTCACGATCTTTTGGACTAATAATTTTTAACTTGGGTTTCCAGATTTTGATCTTGTAGGAAATCATTTGAGAGAACACATGTGTGGAGTCAATTGTCCTTTACTTTTCTTAATGAATTATTTTTATCACAAACAATTAATTGATTAAAGTTTCAAAGTAAATGTCTATGTCTCAATTCCCTTTTATTCCACAAGGTCCATTATGTGAAAATCAAGGTTTCAAGAGCATAGTTCCCTAAGTTAACTTTAGCGAAAACAAATGACGATTAAACCCAAGTAGTTAGAACCCTCTAAGGATAAAATCCCTAGGGCAAGCAAGAGCACTTAGATTTGTTAAAGGATATTTGTTTCCTTCAAAGGGTTTGAAATTTTGGAGATATTTGTAATGTTTTTTTCCAATGTTTTAGATCCAAGAAAAGTTTTTTGATTCCAATAACATGCACAACCCTAGGCTGAAAATACAATATTTGCTAGGTTCCCACTTGGATAAATCTAGTTGCACATATTCAGTGTGGATGATTAGATGCTTGACCACACTCTCTCCCCCTTACAGTGCACTTGCTTCTTAGGTTAGCCAAGCATTAGTACCCATTAATCTCCCATGACATAATTTTCATCTCTACAATAGAATCACATGTATATGTGGGGCGACTTCAAAGGACATGACCTTTTGCACCAAAATATAGATTAGGATTTTGGCCTCTACACAAATTGGTTCATAATCAGGGTACCCATTTAGAAGGCCACACAAGAGGCAAGATCAACCCATATAAAGAGTATCACCTGCTTGTGCTTAGGAGCTCCTATAATGATGAGCTTTCCTCACCATTTGAATTTGTATACCGAATGGGAATAGCTTGGCATTTATCTTGTTATCGGTTCGAGTCATTCCCTTGAGGTGAGTACTTTTTCCCACTGAGGCAAGCTCTCTAAAGGTGTACAATAGAGAGTAAGTGCATTTGTAGTGCAATCATCTTTGCTTGCATGGACAAAGACAGAACACTCGCATTGCCTTTTTCTCACACTAGAAAAGTTTGTTCAATATTAGATCCCAAATCAAAGTGTGGAGGAAATATTTTAAACAATATAATATCACCAAAATACTTTTGATTCTCAAGATCATCATGAAGAATAAGAGAAGTGCATACACCTTTTAAATGATATTAATTTGTGAAAAATATTGCAAAGCATGAAAAACACTTTTTCATTTTAAGTCTACAAAGCAATTATTTTGATTCATTTTAAAGCACCAAAACAAGATGTGAAAGTTACCTTGTTCAATTTTTAAATCCAAACAAAATCTAGTGAGTTTCAAAGTTCAATTTTAACCAAGTTTAAAAGATCAAGTCAAATGGTTAATTTTAGACCCAAAATTTGAAGTGAGTTGATTCAAAATAAAAAATTAAAGCATGAATTGGAAGCTCTAAACATTTAAAAATGCTTTGTGAATCTCAAGTTTCAATGCTTGATTTCTCTCTTTAACTCCAATCTCACTTTTCTTTCGCTTTATTCCAATGTCAACCTATAAAACATTACAAAGTAAAACTTTAGAAATGAGATTTACTTCAAGGAATTAATGAAGTAGTAAAAAAAGAAATTACCCCTGTTATGCAAAGTCTATATGAAAATAAACAATTGTTAGGCCTAAATATTTGTCATACCAGGCGTTTAGAAGCTTGAAAACACAAAGGAATTTTGATCACTCTCCATCCATCAATTGATAATTTTATTCTTCACCCATAAGATTAAATTGTATCACATAAAAAGAAACATTGTGCTAAAGGAAAAAATTCTCTATATTAATGAAGAGCCTCTTTTTTTTTGAGTCAAAATTTTGGAAGAGATGAACCCTTTATTAAGACAATATAAAGCCCCATGTTCAATGACATTAATGTCTTCAAAATAAAGATGAAAGTGCAGATTTATAAATGTTTAAAGTATAGACTCACATCAAAGGACTTCTGATTTTATAATCTTCCTTATGATTCCTACCAAATACCATTAGTGATGGTCAACCAAGAAAATTTATTGTTCACTTGACTAATATTAATAAATGATAGTGGTAACTAACTTGATGGACCATGGGAAGCTAAATAATGACTCAGATATCCCAAGTCGCAATAGTCCCTACTTCTTTGATTGTTGTTAATCATGTATTCCCATGCGATCACATAGATAAGACTTAAGAGATACGGCTTCCTAGATCTACTACCAATGGTAGGCAATCATTGGAGGTGTAGTGTACTGACCAACCTTTAATTGATTTGGCCAAAATAATGTGTAATACCAAACTTATCCTACTGCAAACTACCAAGTGGTTGAAACATCCAACCACCATTATCACTCTTGAATAGGCACATTAACCTCTAGTATTCATGTCTGACACTTTTGACGAGATGGATAGTTTGGCTTCCTAGAGCGATGCCCTGAGCTTTCTTCAAAATCAACATCACCAAACACAAGAATAATATGACCATTTAAAGTGACCAATCATGAACATATTAAAATCATTTTTTTTTAAGGATAGTAATCGAGCTAGACTTAAAATTCTGCATGACATTAGCAGCCTGGACTTGAGTTCCAATTAATGTTCCATAGTCAATGTTCATCAAATTTAAATCAATACGAATTTTATGTGAGTTGGTCCGGACACTAAAAATAAAGGAAAATATTTGTGGAAGCGACATAAAGTAGTAATGATATCAGCTACATAATGCAATGATTAAATGCAGCAATGATATCATCTACAAAATGCAACGATTAAATGTAACAATTTTCTCAACGATTATATCAGCAATGATTATATCTGCATTGATTATATTAGCTAAATACCAAGCAAATATTGCTCCTATTCTTCAATTTTAAAAAGATGCAGATCACCTCTATTGCATTTTTTAAAAAGTTGCTTCTATTACCTGAAAAAAAATGTGAAGTCTTGGTTCCATAAAATAAACATACATATTTCTTAAACTGATGCCTTTCAAACTCATATCAAGGACATTATTTTATGTTATTGACTTTTGAATGATTGTTGTAAGTGATACCTAAAAAATGAGACCATTTTTGCATCACATCTCATTTTTTTGCATCACATTTAAAACAATACCATGGGTGCCATACCGAATGGGAGGTGGTTTTGATGAAGACCATGGGTGCCAAATCTAGCTACCCAATGGAAAAATAGTAGGGTGGACTAGCCTGCTAAGTATATATTGTTGGTGAATAATATCATTTTCATTCGGGTAGGACAAGAATAGAGATAATTTAGTTGGAAGGGTGGAGACGTCAACCATATGTCTTCTCTTCCCTATCGATAGCTTAGGTAGGTTGCCCAGAGGTGGGTTGCATCAAATATCTATCCCTCTCCTTCTTGTCTTTTACCCAAAGGCCCTTGCATTATACACCTACGCCTCTCTCCCATTCCTTTCCTTGATAGTTATAAGGTTGAGGGACTAAAGGCCCAATAAGGGTAAGGGCCCCCCGAGGAAATTCGTTCGTGGAGGCCAACCAATAATAGAAGAGAAGGGTGGCTCTTTGTGGTTGGCATGAGCTAATACATCTCCAGGGTTAGTTGTGAGTAAATAGTGTATGAGCATTCCTCAAAGCATGAATAAAATTGATAGCTTGAAGAGACATGTATTACACATGAGCGCATAAATAAATTTATAGTTTGAAGAGATATTTTGAACAACATTCCTCAAAGCTTAACTAAATGCAATAGACTGAAGAGATATTTTGAATCGAAGTAGAGCTTTTGCAATGATTTTTAGGGCATGCACAATGCAATGGTTTTTTTTTTAAGGTTGGACAATCTCTAAGAATGACAGAGGTAAAGGAGACAAATTTCTCAAAAATTTGATGTTGTGTGACTAAATGAAACTGGTCAATGATCTTAATATCTAATAGCAGAATACAATCATAACAAAAAGGAACATAATCGATTTCATCCATTCATAACAAGAATAAGTCTAACCAGTTTTTTTTTTAACTCTTGCATAGAGTATAAGATAAAAGACAATATAGGCCAGGCTCATTGACTTTTAGAAACTTTCTAGCAAAAGCATAGATAAATACTGTTAGATTTTAGAATTTTTTTTTTTTTTAGCATATGAAATCTAATGCTTAAACTGTCATATCGAAGAAATTCAATCTAAATCTGAATGCTAAAACTTGCATATAATGCTAAAACTATCATGGATTCAACCCTCCTTCTAGCACCACATGTAACACCACAAATCTACAAATGTAAACTATTATCACACTTTAGCATGATGTGAGTTTGAAACAAGCAAATATAGTAGTATTCTTATGAAATATATAAACATGGTTTATAATGCTAACAAAATGACAACCAAACCAACTAAATGAAAGCATTAGAAAAAAACATGAATCATACCTATTCCATATTGGATTGGTGCACCTTGGGTATGTGAAGGAGCCCTTTCCCAATCCTTTCTAAGCCTTATGATGATGATAGACAAAGAGATGCAAGATGAACTCAATTTTCCTATAGTGAGAATACTCAAAATGGTAGATGCCAATGAAGGAGAAAACCCCTTGAATTTATAGGTGAGGTTGAAGAGAGAAGGTAAAATATTGAGGAATGTGGGACTAATCCTCAACCAATAGGAAGGAGCCACTTGTCACTATGTGAATGGGCCATGGTTGCAAGTTTTGGTCAATGTGCCAATTTGAAATTTGAAAATAGTATTAAATGCATATGGTTGAGAGATTTGGGGGGGAAATTTTTTTGGACAAAAAATTCAAATAAAGGGAGTTAATGAGGGTATATTCCTTGGGAATATGCTTTGTGAGGAAAATAGAGCTTTTAATTAAATCAAAATAAATGATTTATTGTGCAAGTGGGAAAAGCTAGAGGATGGGATGCGAATCAAGTTTAACATTAATCATGATTTAGTTAACTTAAGAGCGAATTAGGTGATTGTGACATTTTGACTTAGACTTTTGGATTAAAATAAATCAAAATGAGACGAAATAATGGATATTGGCCGATTAATTAAATCAAGAAACTTTAGGAGATAATCAAATAAAAATGATTTATTTAATTAAGGAGAATATGATTAAATATGATGTTAATTTTGCATGTCTACACTAACCTAATATGCAATAAATAAAATGAAAAAAAACTAATATAATGTGTATTTAATCTTTTCTAAAGAAAGACTTTATAAGATGAGAAGCTTTCATGATTAGGAATATTCAAGAGAAATTCTATATAAATATAGAAATATGCTTATAATTTAACCTCCTTATGGTTCATAAAATGCACCTACATGACACAATATTGAAAAATTATCTATCCATAATCTCTTTCTCATTATTTGAGTTAAATTAAAATAAACTAAAATATATATAATACTTTTTAACTGTTTATTCCAAATTTTACATTCCCTAAAATGCATTTGTAAAAATTTACAACTGCGAACTCTTTCTCAATGAAAAGGAAAAGACACTTCATAAATAGTGGATCCTGACAACCTGCAGAACGGTGGGGTATCCGACCAGAAAAGTGCACCATCACTGCCTACATGGTCGACTATTGTTGGCCAAAGATGAATATCGAAAGGGAGATGGTTCTTTTTAGGGATTAAAAATCAAGGATATGTGTCAAAAAATCTATGGGGATGTTCTACCAATTGTATATCATTGGAGAATCTTGAACCATGTAGCATTGGATGGGGACCACATGTCAATTCAATTTTATATGATTTAGGTAGAATACATTATATACAAGTTTTTTATTAAGGTAAAAGTGGGTTTTGAAGGGGCCCCGAAACCATTTAACAGTAGATAGAGAAAGGATAAAGAATTAAGAGTTCAACAAAAGATGAAAAGCTGCCAGCAAACAAAAACCATAGACCAGCGAAGAGACAACATAGAACAAAAAAAAGCGAAAAAGCTGCAAGAAATGAGCCACTAGGCCAGATTTCTCAATGTTTCAGTGACCTCCTTTTCCAAGTTGTCCATGTTAATAGTAGCTTGCTTCATGTCTTGTATGTCCACAAGGGGCTTGTCCAACTTCCTTTTCAAATTGGCTCTAGTGTGTTTTCTTGGCCCAACCCCTTCAGCCTGGCCTGGATCTTTAACCTCCTCCACATCCACCATAGATATTACTTGATGAGCCATTTCCAAGTTTTTAACCATCATATTCATGGTATTGGCAGTGGACTTAAGAATTTTGTGGCTCATTTCCAAATTTTTTTGAATAGATTCTCTGACATTTTTTAGCCTCCCCTCAATATGAGAAATTTTTCCATCATGATTGTTCTTGAAATGCTCCAAATCCTCCACAGTTTTCTTCAAGAACTCAACCATATATTTATTTTCATCTTCCGTCCACAAGTCCTTAGCTCTACCTCTATCCTTTCTCACATTATTAGCCCCCTCCACTTTTTCCAACCTACTATTATATCCCATTTGATTAATCTTAATCTCCTTAATCTCAAAGAAGGCCCACTTGAACAAATAAAACAAATCAACAGAACCATTGCGAGCAATAGAAAGGATATCACCAGGATACTCTCACTCATCTTTGAAGTAGTGGTCATCTTCCTTGAGGTCACTAGGGTACCGTGGTCTATCCTCCATGTCTGTAGCTGGATAGTTGGAAGTCTCATAAGAATTGGTGTGATCGAGTTCCTCTTGTTCAATGTGGTGGGAAGGGTCCTCCTCCACTTTTCTCTTGCCCTTCCCCTTATGAGAAACACTAGGTGTACCTTTCAGTTTAAAATTAGTAATATCAGACCCAGGATAAATAATTTTGGCCCTACCAATAGAGGTCATTGCATTGGGTTTAGGGAGGGAACATGGCTTATACTTGCTTTTGACATTGCCCTTCTTCTTAACTAGCATAGAGTTCTCTTCCTCCCCCTCCATTTCAGTATCCCACTCATCTTTGTTCGTATAACTATCACCTAACTCCTCCTTATTAGATTAGGAGAAGGGGAATGATGGATGGTTAGCAAAGCTCTAAAGTGTTCATAGATAAGAACAAGTAACCCCTCATGAATTATGGGGTATCTAACCAGATTAGACACATGGTCCTAAAGACTCGAATTAAATTTAAAGTTAATTTATTATATATTAAATGTTTTTGAAAAAAATATATTATAATTCAATGATTTGATGAAACCTTTGATTTCGAGAACTGTTAATTATACTACTATAGATGCTAAGATACTTGCTAGAGGATCTTGACTAGAGTTTTCATTCACAAAATATTCAATGTCGAAAAACCTATTCTCAGACTACAGCTTCGCCAGATAGAGAATCAGGATAAAATATTTTAGCATGAAGTGCACCTAATATATGCGTTTCTTCTTCTCTTTTGGGCCCTCTGGGTTGGAAACTTGAGAGGCCTAATTTTTTTTGTATATGATATTATATCCTTTTAAGAAACAAAACATACTCATAGGCTTTAAGATGGTTGTTTTCCTCTTTTTTTTTGTTTCCTCGTTCTACGTTTGTTGGAAGGCCAGATAAAATCATACACATATACCTACAGATGGTGACTTCTCCTCGAATGAATAGAAATATGGAGAATGAGGGGAAATATGTGATGCCCATGTTCCTTTCCATTTCCTCCACAATTTGCATGTATATGTGATATGGCAAATATTGGTGAAGGGGTGGGGGAAATAGGGCTTTATGCGTGGTAGTTGGAGGGGGTAAGAAAGTGTAATATTCAAGAAGGCTCTCTTGATTTTTTACTATGATAGTTCGGATAGGAATAGAGAAAACATGATTTAATTGTTCGAAGTTTTCAAGCAATGGAATACTAGATAATATTCTATATTGGGAGTAAATTCCTACGACATACAAAAATTGTATCAGTTTCTTCTACTTTGGCATTCTGCTCATTGTTTTCTTGTCCTTTGTTCGCTTGGTTCCTGCCCCTCCAAGTTTTTCCTCACTACCACACTGGTATTGACCTACAATTTTCCAATTTGGTGAGTTGTATCCTAAAACTTAGGTTTCAACGAGGGGTTTAGAGTATGTTGCTTAAAATGGAAAAATGTTTATTGGGTTTTTAAGTATCTTTATTAGAGTGAAATTAACTGAGGACATTTAGGTTTTAACAGTATCAAATCCACATAGACTAATTATGGAGAGTGAATTACTTGAAGATGCTTAAGGAAATTGTGTAGGCTTTGTAGGAAGAACGGTAAGTGGTTGCGTATAGAGAAGAGCAAAAAATGGTTCTGTATAAAAAAAATCACTTATAAAATTAGATATAAAGTAGTTGAATCTATACAGGTTGCGAAAATATCTTACCAAAACAACAGAAAATCACTTACCTCAGAAAGCTACACTAATGGTATAGTTAAATCTGAACTACTGGTATAGTTTTCAAGTAATGCTGACAAAACTTGTAGGAAAATTTTGAAGAAAAGAGATGACAAAAACTTTGCAGATATTTTTGCCACATATAGATTGGAGATAAAGAAGTAAGGCTACCTACCTAATTTTAGATATTTCCATGGCGGTGCTTGCCTAATTTTAGATATTTCCATCGCTACTTCATTGAATGCAAGAAAAAACATTAAATGCAATGAGGCACGCCAAATTTTGATTCCATCTCAATGCATTAAATGCAGAAAAAAATTAAATGCAATGAGGCAGGAATGTCCGCCAACTTTTGAAATTGAAATGATCAACGGTTAAAAATGAAGAAACTGTCAACCATGCCCTGTGTTTCCATTTTAACCATCCAATGGGAAAATGAGCTTGGAAAGCTCAAATAAGACATGCCTTTGACGTAAATATTTATATACATAAATTCTTAATCTGACTTTATTATTGTTATATTTTAGTGTTGACTTGCTTAAGGCTGTCATAATGCTTTAGATACTGTATGTTATGTCGCATTTCTTTTCATGAGAGTTATTGGGTCTCAAAAATAGAGGTTTGAACCACGAGAGGTTGCCAAGATCTCACAACACTTTTGGTCAACGTACAAGGCCAATTGACGCAATTGAACCTTCTTTTATGTAGGTTCTGCTAGATCAAGGTGGGTAAACCTATGTGAATGATGGAGATTGAAATATACTTCCTTGTGAAACAATCTACCCACAATGGCAAATGGAAGTGGATAGACAAAATCACTATAACTACTTCTACTCCTACTACACAAAAGAAAGGATTTTGAATAAATTGTTTGATATTAAATTTTATCTCTGGGTTGAGGCAGATCAGTGCCTTCTGTCTAAATGGGCAATGGAGTCAAAAATCATGAATTATGTGTGTTTCCTTCTTTGGATTAACTCTAGTTGTTAGGCACTTTGAAAATGAAATTCTAATGACTGGCATACAACTTCATTTAATTATGCTTTTCACAAATAGTACTGGAATGTTTTCTTACTGAATTCTACGTCAACAATCCAAAAGAAATCCTAAATCACTGTGACTTGTTTAAAAGAATTTAATTCTGCCTAGCAGAAACCAATTAACCAAATCACACATAGTGAAATTGCATTTTTATAAATCAAACATATTTTTCATACATTGACTTAAATGATTAGAGGACTTCAAGTTGGAGACAACTAGATAAGAAATACAAATGATTATAACACAACAACTCAACACATTAAAAGTTTCACTGATTAAAAAAATAATTCATCCATTGCTCTGCTTCAAAAAAGGTTTGTCATTATTTACATTGCCAGTTCCATTTTATGGAAAAAATCTAGCTACTATTCCTACTCTCTTCTTTCTCTGCAACTGATGCTTTCAAATATTTATACAATGAAATCCCAAGGGTCGTGACCCTTCATTTTTCTGGTAAAACTGTTTACATTCTATGACAGAGATAAAGATATTTAATTAAGTTTCCTTTCGGCAAATTAAGTATTTTTACATAATCTTTCTTTTGATTTTTTCCTTTATACTTTACCGGCCTTCATATTTCACTTTATCTGCTCCTTTACTTTTATTTCCCCATGGCTTTCTTTTTTACCGCTATACCGTAGTCAAAAAAATTTCATCCCACGGTGCCATGGTCCTCTGATTGTTCCACACTTCTCCTTTTCCACTGCTCTACCGTGGTCATATTATTTGCACCCCGCAGTCTGGTGGTTTGACATTAACTGTCAACTCTGGTCATTTACCGCTTCACCGCGGTCTTGACTTCATCTGCTAGTGGTACTATGGCTAACATCTAATGTTACCTTTGCCACTGTCCATCATCCACCACTCTACCATGGTCCCTTCTCTGGGAGGTCATGATGTGGTGTTAGCCACCTTCGCTATCTGCTAACGGTTTATCGCAATCACTGTAGTTTGCATGCTAACTATCGGTGGTACCACGGTGTGACTGATCCTGAACGCTACCTCCATCCACTGCAGTCATCGCAGTCTCCATGAGAACCATGTGTCGTATGGTGGTAAACTCTTCCTCATTGCTGCTGTGCCGGTTATCTCAACGCCACTACAATACCATGGTCAGTGAATTGATCGCGTGCAGTGTCGCAGTAAGTACCTTATGCCCAGTTGTTAACTACTACTACCATACCATGAGCCTATTGTGGGAGGCCACGATAAAGTGGTATATGATATAAAAAGGAAATATTATGGCCCATAAGGTATATTTTAATTTTTTGGATGGCAGTAAAATGTATTGAAGAAGTAAGAATGATAAAATGATTTTTTTGTGAAAAGATAAAGAAATATTCAATTCAAAATGGGAAAATCATTTAGTTTCTTGATGGAAATTTTGGGTTCTAACAAGAGCCATAAAACTTTTCATGACTTCACTCCACGTGTTGCAATGGTTTACTAGATATTTTGTTATTGATGTTGTAGTTGATTATTACAAATTACTAACCTGCTTCAGTCTTTTCTCCACTTGTCTATTCACATGTCCAGACTGTCTTTCGATTTCCGACATTGAAGATCCACTACATATGTGTAAGATATTCATTGCATCACCCACTCCCTCTACATAAAATTCATGTATTCTCGCTTTTACCTAGTCTGTAACTAGTGAAATAGCAACACATTCCTTCGAAACTAAAGAGGAATAAGATTGGAAATCGCATCACTTCTTCCATTCTTAGAAAACAAGAAAATGTGGTGACTTGACCATTATGATGTGAGATTGACAATCGTGTTTTAACTAAACTTCAAAATGTTTAACCATTCCTTTTTGGCTCCTCCATCTACACATGAGTTAGACATCCACACAAGCTTGGTTATATCTATCACTTTTCCATTTCAGAATTTACACCATGTACAAATCCTAGAGTTACAAATTATCCATATCATCAATATGATCGAATTGCATAGAGGTGTATACTTTTGTCGAGAACAAATAAACACCATCAGAGAAGGATTTTTTTGGATAAAAAGGTACTTGCAGAAGGTGTACATAAAGAGTTTCAAGTAACACTATGGTCATATAGGTTCGTTCTTTCATCAACCTCTATCACCATAAATAAGTCCATAAATTTTTTACTTTTTTTACATGTGCTATTCACTCCTATTGCATATTTACATCTTATCTATAACCCATACGAGAGCAAGTCTTTCTATCTCATTTATTACAAAAAATAATCTTAGAAACCTATAACATCTCAAATAGAATTGTAATACAGTTTTATCCTAATGGAGTTAGGCTCTTTAGGAAACTTGAGTCACACATTGTCAATCTCAATCCATTTTCCCTAAATTATCTAAACGTGTAGACTACATACTCATTCTAGATAGTTTAATGTGTGTAGACACCACAAATACATATTTCATTCTCCTAAATCATCTCATCAAGAAATAAATCTCATTTATTTAATTAATTTAAAAAATTGGTCCCTCCATTATCAATAATAAAATAAATATATTCAATCTTACTTATAGTTTCAATTCATTTAGCTAAGTAATCCCTCTATTATCAATAATTGAATAAACTATATCTATTTGATTATTCAAGCTTATATGTGTACACATGAAAAATTTACTCATGCATAGATAATCATGCTTCATTCAACATTATTTCATCTATTAATTAAATAAATCAACTTAACTAATTCACTAATGTTATCTCTTTAATCAAATAAATCACTTTTTATCTCCTAAAGTCTCTTGATTTAATTAAATCACATGTATTTAATTAAATGACTAATATTCATTTTCCTCTCATTTGATTTAAAACAAATCCAAAAATTTAAATCAAATGTCACACCAACTAATCACTAGCTTAATTAATCAAATCCCTGATTAATGCTAAGCCTAACCCATGTCCCATCCTCTAGCTTTTCCCACTTGCACAATAAATCATTTATTAAAAGCCCTATTTTCCTCACAAGGAATATGCCCTCATTAACTCCCCTTGTTTTACTCAACAAATTTCCCCCCAAATCCTTCAACTACATGCATTTAATGCCATTTTCAAATTTCAAATGGGCACTTTGGCCAAAACTTGCACAATCATGGGCCAATCACATTGTGACAAGTGGATCTTTCCTATTTGTTGGGGATTAGTCCCACATTCTGCAACATTGCCTCTTATCTCTTCAAACTCACCTATAAATTCAAGGCTTCTCTCCTTCAAACAACAACACAATTTGACACTACAATACAACTTGATGCACAATCTCAACATTGCCATTGGCATCATCTTTAATTTTGGAAATCTTGCTTATCAGGGGGTGGGAAAGGAATTCTTTCTACATCATGAGGAGCACCACTTCCGCTATGAAATAGAGTTTGGTTCATGTTTTCATATGTTTCACTTAGTTTTCTTGTTCTATTTTATCTTGTTTGCATATCTAACATGGTCAAATATTTCATAGGGATGTTGTGATTTGCTAACAATGTTAATTTATGTAAATTTTTAAGCATTTGTAAACTTTTGCATCCACATTATGGTGCTAGAAGGAGGGCTGACAGTAACAAAGAAATTCTCTTATTAATCTCATTTCTATGATGTTTAGTAATCTTAGTAATCGGTTATTCATGATTTCTGATTCATTTATTTAAATATTGGAATGCATTGAGCTATACTTTGTCTTTACCATTTAGATTGTTGGTGAAATTAAATTTTAAACTAGGAGCCTGCTATGCATGGATTCTTTTAGAAATTTTCTTGCAAAAATTTTACACTAATCTGGGCATTTAATTCAATTGCAAAATCTATGATTTACATTCAGTCTAGGGATACTCACACACTTGCGTGCCAAGCATTGGCATTGGGATTCATTTGATAGGAGGAAAAATGACACATATAATGGTTTTTTTCATAAAACTCTGCTTTTCTTTTTGTATTGTCTAGTTCATGAATGCGTTATGATTTTATTTTTTCTCCTCATTGCATTAAATCATTGATACATTAAGTCAATAAATCAAATGTAAGCTCTTCACTTTCTTGCTTCCCCCACTTCGTAGATTTGAATGCAGTTCATTAAGTCATTGTCAACATATCTCCATCATGTAGTCACTGCCTATTAAAAGTAGGTAGTGTGAAAAAAAAAAAGAATAGTAAAGTACAGGCCAAGAAATGCATATGGCTAAAAAACCATGCTACTAACATTTAATTTCAATAATAACTACTCAACTCTCACTGAAAAAACCATTGAAAGTTGAAACATATAGGTCGGTTGTTTTAGTTTGTCATTTCTACGATTTAAGCACTTGTGCATATGGGTTCAAGGTCATAAGTTTTCCTATCTATCTAAGAATTTTTCAGAACCTAAAGCTGTATTTATCAATAAGTGCACCATGCCAAAGATCACTCCAAAATCGAGTATGATTGTGATTGTTCATTGTCAAATCATGACATGACTTTTTGTGTCCAACAGACTTGATTGTATTCCTTTTGAACAAATTCTTAACACCTATTCCTTTCAGGTGCATAGATTACCCTTTGCATGGCAGCCCAAATTTATGTGTGATTGGCATCCTAAATCTCATGCTCATTACATTGGTAATACTTTTGGATTGCCGCCCTAAAATCAGTATCTTTGAGCTCGCGGGGAATAGTCATAACGGATTGTACATGTTGCATGATGCTTAATGTGAGTCTTAAGACAAGCAGCTTAGCTGGCAAAAGGTCTAAGAAGTGAAGATTAAATCAGACGGTCAGGATCATCTACGCACTGATTGTTAACTGTACATCATTTTATCCTTTCTAAATAAA